>JBBPCZ010041461.1:0-13285 GCA_037974445.1 Brycinus macrolepidotus
TCAACTCAGCACGCTTTGCATGTCTAAAATAATTTATGTTACATTTGTATGCAAGTATCTAAAAAGATGTGGATGAATATTCAATGTATTTCCATATTTCCATATTTGTATTTTATTTTGGGAAATTTACCCCACAATGAGTTCTGCAAGTTTACTAGGCATGGTTCCTTTGAACAGATTTGCAAAGGACGACTAGTCTGGACAGTATGACAAGGCACAGGACGCAGAACCTGTTTGCCCACTGGTGGATTTTCCTCTGCCTGTTTGCTCTCCAGTGTTGCGAATGAAATGCCCCCAATTAGTATGATAAAGTGCTCATATGTGAATCATCCAGTGGACAATTAAAAAGCCATCAGATCATTAGCCATGGTAATTACCAGATAATCTCTCGGTTCCAGAAGGCGGAGGAGGGGCAGATGAGCGAGCTGGCACACTGTGCAGGAACTTTAAACGACAAGAATGAGCCACTTGACTTTGTGATGTTTTGCAGAACATGCTAAAGAGCTCCCCACATGGAAGTGTGGAAGAGGAAGCAAGGGCGGTTTTGCAGAATAAATGAAAAGAAAGCATGGGCTTGAGGAAGTGACAGGGTTTTGATCTTCAAACGCAATGAAGACTGCAATCTATTTGATGCAATGTTGTCTTCCTCACTGACAACTTCTGCTGTGTTGTTATTCAAAAGAAAGGCATGTTGAGGCCTAATGAGCATATTCAAGTACTACTGATCTGGCGGATATGTAAAAGAAGACACTGAGAAACAGAGAGAGACAGGTTGAGAGATAAATAAGTCCACAGAGGGCTCCTGAGAGATCCAGTTGGTTTAGAAGATTGTGTTCAATAGCTGGGGATTCAAATTATAGTAATGTCATCTATAAAGCTAAACCAGCCCTCCTGCTTAATGGCTGAAGGCGACTTGAAGATACGTCTCAAAGAAACCCTATACTTAAAGAATTAATATACAATGCCATTTACATTCTAAAAGTACCACTACCTGTGCTCTCTGTGGAACCAAGGTGAAGCACCACTTCTGCATAATTAGCACTGTATTACTGCTAAGACCAGGGGCTGCACACCTTGCAATTTCTAACATCTGACCACAAAAGCTCCTGTGGTCCACAAGAAGTTCTAATCAGTCCAGTTCAATTTAACACAATAAACATAGCCAATAAAATTTATTTTGACTGTATAATTAATCAGAATCAGCATCAGAATCAGAAAACTTCATTGATCCCAGACTAAACTGCTTATGCTACAACACACAGCGACAAAATAAAAGTCAAAATAAAACTCTCCAGAAATACTCTAAAAATGCTTAGTACTAAATACACTATGATATGTACACAAAATGCTGTAGTCAGTAAAGAACATAATAAACTGTATTTAGCTCTAGCTAACTGATTGCTCTGACAGAATGCATAACCAATCTAGGCATCTCATAGAATTAACTGAATGCTTCAGTAGTTTGCATGCCCATGTTTTTTTCTCTATGATGGAAAAACAGTTCTTTAGAGAACCTTTTAAAATGGTTCTATATAGCACTAAAAAGTGTTATGGTTACAAGTCGGTGTAATGTTTATCCCTTGGTCATCCTAGTATCTTCTGTACAGTTTCTAATGTGATTTCTTAAATGTGTTTTTGTATTCCTTGGATAAATTGCCCATTTTTTGGCCCATTTGAGTTTGGAGTTTCAGTTTTGTGACTGAAATTGAACACAGTAGCCATAAAATACATTTTCCAACTGTTTGGGAGGTCCCTCAGCTGAACAAGGCTTTTTCTTTGAGAACATTGAGGGAGTATGTTTTGGAAATGTGTATGATTTATAAAACTGGGAGTGAACTGGATTTTCACCTTCAGTGTTGAGTTAGCATGTATTTGTTTTTTTTGTTTTGAAAATTTCATCGCAGCAGTTTTTTGTATTAAGAAAGCTGAAAGCTGTGCTTTCCATGTTTTCTCAGCTCAGCTCTTTGTGGAGGGGTGTGAATCCCTCTTTTACCCCTTATTGCTCACAAGCAGCCCAACACAGAGTCATATTTCACACACAGAGAGTCAACAGTGTCCTGGTTAATCTGGTAACAGGGAAAAATAATTGATTTGATTATATTAGTCAAATATATCCAGGTCGATTTCCATTCTACCAGATACTGGGGGGCTGTGCAGAAAGAAGTAACTTTAGTTGTGTTACTTTCATCAGTACCATGCATTTTGAATATACAAAATTAACAGTTTATGCTCTTATCCAGAGTGACATGCATGGATGCTTTATAGTCCACAAGAAAACATACTAATAAGCCTAGAATTAAAATTAGGAGCTGCTAGAAGACTAAGATTAGTGCTCCACCAGGGCCCTCTCAGATTACACAGAGAACAGATTTTTTTTCTTTTTTTTTGAGAACTTTGTGGAGTTAGTTAGGCTTTGTAGGTGAGGATTAGAGTTTTAAATCCAGTGCAAGCAGCCATAGGATTTGTCACAAACAGAGACAATTTACAAATATGTTTTTTCTGCCCTGTAAATGAATCAGTGTTATTACACCTTACAGAGTCCACCACTCATCTGAATACCTTAATGTTTGTATCTTTGATTAAGAGCTGTCTTAATTTGTGTATGTCTTGTCTGTGTACAGGCAGTAACCCCAACCAGAACGAAGGGACCTGGATTACCGTGAGCCTTAGTGGGGCTAACCAGACGAATGGCTGGATAGGCCGTGTGGTGGACTCTAGCATGACTGAGACGAGGGTGGGCATCACTCCACACTCAGACAGCATCGTCGGCCTGTTCAGCACCTACGTGACAGTTATAACTGCTTCGTGGAAAAAACGCAGCCAAAGAAACCCAAAAACAGACTTCTATCTGCTCTTCAATCCCTGGGCCCCCTGTAAGCACAATTTTCTTTGCTTCCTGTGGTGAAATTCAACTGCACTCACTTCAATCAGTTAAAAATATCAAAAGTGTTGTTTGTTGATGCTGCTTCACAGCGGATCATGTGTACTTGGCCAGTGATAGTGAGAGGGAAGAGTATGTGCTGAATGACACAGGGATCATCTTCAATGGAACAGTCGATAGTATGACCAGTCGACCATGGAACTATGGGCAGGTAAGAAGTCCTTTCAGGGACATCGGTCGTGTTTACACACTAGATTCCACATATCGGTTAATTTTACACAATATGTCCAAAAGTTTCTAGACACGATTTCATCCAACGTTACTTCTGAAATTTAGTAAGTTAGGCTCTGATATTAAATGATCAGTTCTGGATCATAAATACTACTCTGGATCTCCCCAAACATACTGGATGAAGCTCCATCACTCAAATGAATGCAGTTCCATTTGCCCCAGCCCAGTAATTCGCCGCCCTATGTGATGTTTGCAATTGGGCGTGGTGACCTTAGGCTCATGCGTCGCTGCTCTAGAATGTCCCAACCTATAAGTGATGCTTTTCTAAGCTCTGATTATAAGCTGTGTGTGTGCAAGGGGACACCTGTTTAGGCAATTGGTGCCTCTGAAAGTAACTGTAATATCTGAAAGAAGCAGTTGGAGCCACTATTCTACACATGCAATAAAAATAAATGTACATATTTTATAAAATTATTTTTTTACCTTTTTGTTCCTCAAAATATGTTATTAAATAAATCTATTTGTTTTTTTTTATTCCAGTTTAATATTATTGACAAATAAACAGGTTTGTAAAGTCATTCATCTTTATCTGTCCTGTATTTTTCTTGCAGTTTAAGCGAGGAGTTCTGGAAGCGTGCTTTTTTGTTCTGGATTTTGGGAAAATGCCCCTGCAGTACAGAGGAGATGTTATGAAACTGACTCGGAAGGGCTCGGCACTGGTACAACACTTTGACTCTGAAAAAACTCTGAGAACTAATCTGAAATATATTGATCTTTTCCTTGTACAAACATAACAAGAACAATAGGCTCAGGCCGGGTGTCACCAGCCTTATCCGCAATTAACCGATGTGGCTGCAGGTGTTCACCTCAATCGAGTTTCCTTCACATAACTTAACTTTACTTTACACTACAACTGACCAACTGATTAAACAAAGTTTGCCTCAAATTATTTGTAAGTATTTAAACCTTTGAAGCTGCACAGGATGAGTATATTAGAATAATTTCATACTAGATTTATTCTGCCTTCACCCAAGTACACACTTTTTAGTATATTCACAAAATGCATCACTTTAGTTCATGGGCAACACAGAACCCAGGACTGGTGTTCTTAACTAGGTCTCTGCTTTATTAGTTCTATTACTTGGGAATGATGCTTCAAAACAATGTTCTAAATGGAACAAATGTCTCACACTTTAGTTTAAATCTATACAATGTAATTTGCGTCACCTTGTAAAATCCTGACATAAGCAACATACTGACATAAAGATTCTTGAAACAAAAACTATTGCTGTTTTAAATGTTATTCATTGCTTATATAGTCTTCATATAAGGTGCTACCAGTATGTGTGCCTGATTTTGTTTGAAACAGGACGCAGTTCTTGGTTAACAATCTGCCATTTACTTCTGTGCCTTGTATCCTCAGATTAACTCTCAGGATGATGATGGAGTTGTGGTGGGTAACTGGGGTGATAACTTTACTCTTGGCACTGCACCCTCAGCCTGGACAGGTAGTTCGGAGATCCTGCTCAAATATGCCTCTGCAGGCGGTGTGCCTGTTAAGTTTGGCCAGTGCTGGGTGTTCGCTGGGGTATTGAACACTTGTAAGTATGACACAGAGTGACTGTTATATTTTAGAGGTCGATAATGTGCATGTAATATGCAAGTCTTCATCTTTTTATTACTGACTTGTCTGAGCTCTGAGATAAGTTCGACAGAACACTGAAAATGATTCAGATCTAGAGATCCAGTGTGTTATGGAGACGAACCCAACTGCAAACTGCAGTTCGGTGCTATTCTAAATAACTGGTTCTGTGATGGTGCTGTGAACTTGGCCTTTGGTCAATATTTTCTCAGGCGTGAACCATGGATGCTGGTTTGAGAAACACAAGTGTGCATGTTACTTACTTAGACCTGTGGACACGAACATCTCATTCTAGTTACTTCTACAGAGTTGGCAACCTTGTTTAGCTGTCATTTTCATGTAGCATATCAAAAAAGTCCAATTTGAACAATCATTTGAACTCTTTTACATTGTCTGAAAATTTCAGAATTTTCTTTTTGGACAGTAACAATGTGTGAAACAATGGGTGCCTCAAATTTTTCTCAGCCTCCTGCCACAAAATTGTATATTTCGGCCCTTGAGTTACAGTTACTCAGTACTTAAGTATGGTTTTAAGCTTCAGGTCCTGCTTAAGTTGTTTTTGGAATGGAAGTTTTATTTTTGCTTGAGTCATTATCGATGTAAAATAACAATAATTTCACTTGAGTATGTCAAACCCAATCAACTGAAGCGTCACAGTGTAAAAGGTTTGAATTTTGTTTGTTTTTCACCGCAGTCTTCCGCTGCCTTGGGCTTCCATCGAGACTCATCACCAACTACTGCTCTGCTCACGACAGCATGGGCAACCTGAAGACTGTTATTGTCCTGGATGAGGACGGGCGACTGAACACGAGGGCCTCACCAGACTCAATCTGGTTCGAAAACATGACGCCTGGCCATTATCATCTCTGCAAACACAATCACACAATAACTCATTTAGTTATTTAAACACCCCCTAGACACATTACATTGATTTTCTGAGTGAAAATAATTTTGTACATCCTCTGCAAATAACATACTTAAAAATGGCATTTTTATGCGTATTGGAGTTATTTTCGATGCATAAAAACACATTTTCAACATACATATTGATAAAAACAATATTTTTCAATATTATTCATTCTATTTCTACACAATTTTACTTGTTCTAAGTATTTTTGTCTTATGAAAGTGTATTATTCCTTAGTTTGAAACACAGTTTTGTAAAAAACAAATTCACTGGATAAAATTATTTAAAACGAGTAAAAATGACCAGAAATAATCATGAATAATCTTTTAATCTTCTAATATTTCACGATATTAGTAACATATTACATAAACTGACTAAATTTAAGTTGGTTTTACTTCTCAATAAATTAGAGAATCTGTTGGAATTTATGACCTTATGGACCTAATAGTTCTATATCTTTTGACAAGCAAATACAAGTGTAGACCTCAGGGGCAAATTAAGTGATGCTTTTCCGTACACATTATGTTGGTATGTGCTGTTTTTGAGTCTTTTTCTTTATAGGAACTACCACTGCTGGAACGAAGTGTTCATGAAAAGGCTTGATCTGCCGCCAGTGCTTTCAGGATGGCAGGTGTTGGACAGCACTCCTCAAGAGACCAGTGATGGTACGAGTTCATTTGTTTTCAGTCATGCTGTGTCACACAAATGGAGCAAACTGCAGTAAAGGACTGTATAATGGTGCATATTTGGTTAAAAAAATGAAGAGCAGCATAGAATTCACTGCCAACAGGCAAAACCATATTTTTGTAATCCGTGAAAACAATGTACACATTTTAATGAAGTAAAGTAAATTTACAGCACATGTCAATAACCTCAAGGGAATTAATATGGAGTTGTTATACAAATCTTAAAGCTTTACACTAGAAGGCTTTACACTAGATCCCAAATCTTCCGGGATGGCGCGGCTATGTCCAAACGCCTTCCTGACCGCTCCGCACAGACTGTGCTCTTTTTTAAAGAAACTTGAATCTTGAATCAAATGTACTGGATGGAGTTCCATTACTCTAGAGAACACAGTTGCACTGCTCCACAGCCCAGTGCTAGGGGCCATTATGTCTTATATCATTCATTTAATGGTCATATCATATGATATCACAGAACTCTTGACTCACTTTTTTATTTGCTGTAGGTTACTACCGCTGTGGTCCTACATCTATCAAAGCCATCAAAGAGGGACAACTGAGCTACTCGTTTGACTCAGTTTTCGTGTTTGCCGAGGTGAAAAGTTTCTCTGCACTTTATGGCTCATATAACTCAGATACTTTTTAATTCAGATTATTTACTCAGACCCTTTTTGACCTAAAATCACTTCTTCTGTTTGTATTGCAGCAGTTAGCACAATGAGTTTCAAATGATCCTTTGAGTCAATTATACTAACTAGAGCTGTCAGTGTACTGTTTACTAAAGGTGTTTTTAAATGTAAATGCAGGTTAATAGTGATTTAACCATCTACAAACAAGACAAATACGGAGGAAGAAAACTTGTGAGTTCAAATACGACCTACGTAGGACAGCTCATTGTGACCAAAGCCATTGGTTCCAACCAGCCTGAGGTCATCACAGGCAATTACAAATATCCTGAGGGTAAGTCAGTCTAATGCATCACTGTATTGTTCTTGAACTAAAGCAGTTCAGCTGCTTTTTGATTGACACCACACTAAAGCTGCTCAAAGCAGCTTAGAGCCATGCTTTTACATGGATCTGATGGACCTGTTTGCTCCAGAGCACCATCTGCTGGACAAAACTGGTCTCTAGTTTTTGAAAGTGTAGTCCTTGCTTTAATCTGGTGTTGCACCAATAGGAGGATATTTTAAGACATATGAGGGTATAGAGGTATCACTACATGAAATAATATACTGAAAAAATGCTACACACAGGGTCTTCAATTCTAGTCCTGGGTGGTTGGTGTTCAGCACCATCTGGTGCTTATGTTTCTCAGTCACATCTGCTAAACCTGCTCATTAACTTACGAGTTGGATCAGATATATTTTTATGGGGTAAATTACCAAACCAGTCTGCAAGACTTTGGCCCACCAGGACCAGAACTGATGACCTGTGCTGTGGCCCATCAATAAAAAGCCCTATTTAGTAAGGTTTGGACAGTCTAGTACAAATAGCCTGCAAATTGGTGTGTGCTATTAGAGAAGATTCTTTTCGCAGATCACTGAAAGTTTAAAAGAACAGATTTCACTTTTCTGAAAACAACTATATCACCGGAGTTTATTGTTCAAAGTTGGTTGCAGGAAAAATGCCAGGTCCCTCAGCGCTAACCGTTTTCTCAGAGAGTGCATTTTAAGCCTAATCAAATATTAATCTAGCTTAGTTGGCTTTCTTTGAGGGCCATTTGCCATCTTCTGCAGCTTGAAAAAATGTCTCTTTTTTCCAATTAGCAGTGCATGAGAATTTAATTCCAAGTGATTTGTTTTTGTTACAAAGCAGCAGTATCAGATTCCACAGGCTGCTTCAGAATGCAGATAACTTTTCCAGACTGGAGGGAACTAATTTTGGACTTTTATTAGTAAGCAGAGTCAACCAAGTCTCTCCCATGTACTGGGTTTCATACCCCTCTTCATCTAAATTAATTAAACAGAGTAATTCTTCCTCATTTATGCCAAGTTTCCTTCATCTCTAACACGTTTACAACTTCAGCAATATCTCATGTGCTTAAACTGAGAAGTGGGTAACCAAAGTAGCTGTTAATTTCTTTAATTGCTGAGATCAGTGCTAAAACGCTTTAATTACAAATCCAGTTCTATTTCTGCCTTGTAGTCTACTCTTCACTGTTAATAACAAGATTCATCAATGCCAGTGCTGCATTTACTTTGACTTGTGAAGAACATTGCAGGAACATATATCACAAATGCTTGTATAGAGGCCTAATGTCAATATTCTCCCAAAAAAGGAAATATATAACAATGCTGAGGTGTATTGCATTTTGCTGCAACAATATTCAGTATTTAGGCTGTGGCAAGTCATTTCATACGTAGTCATTTATGTAAAAGATTTCTTTTATGACTACTATAACCTAATCTAGGCTGTCAGGTTCATTATTTCATTTGGGGTGACAATAGCTATTTCAACACTTATTTTAACATTTCTTAGTACTCATATAGATTATCGTGTAATATTTAAATAGGTCTTCAACCTAGAGTTGCAGAGAATGCATAAATACAGGTAACTTATGCTAGCAGTCACAAAAAGATATATATTTGAAGAAAAATGTCTGAAACCATACTAAACATATGATCTGTAAAAATGTAGTTTTGTTTAACTATGCCCAGCCCAGCAGAAAGCTCAGAGAGCTAACAGGCTAGGAGGTTCCTTCAATAACATTTGAGAGTAAGTCTAGAAGATCTCACTGAAAACTTCAAGTCAGAGTTAAACAGTATATGTATGTCTTACCAGTCCAAATGCCATAAGTAGCGGAGCTGCCATAACTAGTATTAAGTCAATAGTGTAGAAGTGAAAGTCTTTTCAAAAGAAAAATGTGTTATATTAGGTATGACCTGATATTGGGAGCAGAAAACAAAAAACAAATTTAATTTTGATGTGTTTAGATTCTACAAAAATCAATGCAAATTTGTAGGGAATTCTTACTACTGAGGAGTATGCACCATGCACCACTGGAGTAGTAGCTTCAGTACTGTGTGTATCAAGGCAGTTGGTGGCCTAGTGGTTAGGAAGTTGGCCCTGTGATCAGAAGGTTGTGGGTTTGAATCCCAGGACCGCTAGTAGTACCCCTGAGGTACCCTTGAGGAAGGTACCATCTCCTCACACTGCTCCCCGGGTGCTGTGTTCCTGGCTGCCTGCTGCTTCACTTGGTGAATTGGTTAAATGCAAAGAAAGAATTTTGTGCTGTTCACACTGTACTGTGGTGTGTTTACGTATGACAAATGGTCACTTTACGCTTACGCACAAGAAAGTTGGTGTGCTGCATCACAACATCACTTTTGAAGCTTTAATTTTGACAGATATATATTTTCTGTGTTTTGCTAACTTATAGAATAGCACATCTCTGAATGCTCATACTAAAGCCTAGACCAGTGAAATCAGCTTACATTTCCATAGATTTGTCAGTTTAGATCTGTCAAGAAGAAATGTCAGGTTTTAAAGTACAGAAGTAGTCCAACTCTTACACTCTCCCCATTTCTCGCATGACAACTCATCCTTCCTCCCATCTGCAGGCAGCGCTGAAGATAAGCGAACCATGAAAAATGCAGAATCTCTAGGCATGAAAAGAGAAACGCCCTTAGAGGTGACCCCTGATGTCGAGTTGCACCTTCAATCCAGCCAAACCAGCGATGACATCCAGTTGGCCATGGACCTCAAAAACCTGAGCAATCAGAAGCGGACAGTCTCCATCACCCTGACTTGCAAAGTGGAACGGTACACTGGGGCTGCACTGTCTGTCTTCAAGACCCTCAGCCAAGAAGTAACTCTACAGCCTTCTGAGGGTAAGTTAGGTAAACAGATGTCATTGCCTGTAAGTAACAAGGGCTCTAGTGTTTTTAACAGGGCCATAAAGATCTTTTGAAAATCATCAAATGTCATGTTGGATACATTTATGACAGTGAATTCAGTGTCTGTAGGACACTGGTGTTGACGTTATTTTGTAATATTATAATGCAGATCAGGTTTGGTGATGATATGTCCATCTCTATGTGTTGTCTAGTCAAGAAGAATGTGCTAACTATAGGAGCTGAAGAGTACAAGAAATTCGTCATAGGGAGGCCTTTCCTGTCCTTCATCTTGTACGGTTACATTCGTGAAACTGCCATGTCCCTCACTGACTTGTCAGTGCTCTATCCGAACGCCCCCTCACTTAATATTGAGGTACAAGTCTTTTTTTCTTTGTACAATACATCCCTTACATCTAGCTGATTTTGCTGGTATTTTTATAATGTTTTGGAATGTAAAGTTTTCTAAACCACACTAAACTCATGTCCAGTCTTGGGGGCACTTCTCTGCACATTTTTATATTTTCTCTAATAAACTTTTCTCTATGCCCTGTGGTGGGCTGGTGCCCCGCCCAGGGTGAGTCCCTGCCTTGCGGTCACTGACCCCGGGATAGTCCACCCTAGTGTGGATTAAGCAGTTACAGAAAATGAATGAATGAATGAATAAACTTTTCTCTGCTCATCAAACTACAAGTTGGAAGTGTAGATAGGTAGATAGATATTTAAAGCTTCCATAGTTTTAGTCAGAGGGCCTAATGATTTCTGGGCACTAAAATGTACGTGTGTCCTTTTCAGTTCATTTTTGTTCAATGGGATCATTTTTGAGTGGCAGCTCTATGCTAGGACTCTTCAGTGAAGGAGTCTCTTTAGAAAAGCTAGACACTTAATTAAATAAAATATATGTTACTGCATTTACGTTACATTACGTTCATTTGGCAGACACTTTTATCCAAAGCGACTTGAGGAAACCCTCAAGTTTCAGGACAGAGGGAGACCCCGTTTTTCACACTGTTATCTGCAAAAACTGACTCAAGTATGCAAAATAGATAAAATGGTGGCAGTTATCTTGAAGCCCGAATTTTATGATTGCTAAGGTAATGAAAAGGCACAGAGCACTGGGCCTGCAGGGCTGAGGCTGGGAAAAGTAAATTATCTGTTATTGCAACTGTCATAATGTCAAACTTTAACCACATATACACTTAATCTCTGTAATAATTTTCTCTCAGGTGAGTGGAGACACCCGCGTTGGAGGGAACATGTACGTGACAGTCAAATTCACCAACTCTTTTGCCTACAATCTGAATTCTGTGACGCTGCGGATGGAAGGATCAGGCCTCCTGCCTTTTAAAACTAAATATTATGGGTAACATTATCATTATTATTATTATTATTATTATTATTATTATTATTATTATTAATACATCGTTACAACACATAATAGAGATTGTACTTATAGTTCAGTAGAGAAGGAGGTTATGAGAGAAAATAGATTTCAGTTTGCATCTGAATGTAGAGAGCTAGACTGTTGGAAGTGTAAGGGGAGAGAGTTCCAGAGCTGAGACACAAATCGAGAAAAGGCTTGGTCACCAAATGAGGGTTGGATGGGGGTAGTGAGCTGTCTATCTGAGGAAGATCTGAGGGTAGATTTGCAGGTGTGAAGAAGATTGGACAGATAAGAAGGAGCGAGGTTGTTAACAGCCTTGTACATGAGCAGAAGAGCTTTGGAGTGAATGTGATACTTTACAGTGAGCCAGTAAAAGTTTTGGAGACTGGGTATGATGTTTTGTGAAGAAGAGCTAATGCCAGCAAGCAGAGGGTTGCAGTAGTCCAAGTGGCTGGAGACGAAGGCACAGTTGAGAGTTTCAGCAGCAGATTGAGAGAGGCACAGTCTAATTTTAGCTGTGTTGCGCAGGTGGAAGAAGTAGATTTGTAAACAGAGCTAATGTGGAGATCAAATCAAAAGAGTCTGGTTTCTTAAGTATAGGAGTAACTTCAGCTATCTTCTAGACAGAGGGGACCTAAGATAAGATAAGATAAGATAAACCTTTATTAGTCCCACAAGTGGGAAATTCACATAGCTATGGCAGAAAGTGGACAGTACAAAGGTAAGAGCAGCAGAAAGTGGCAAAACAATAGATACAAAACAACTAATACAAAATATAAAAAATATAAATGGCCAAGAAGCAACAGTTAACAGAGAGGAGAAGAAGGTTTAGTTAAGAGGACAGGGAGGGGTTACAGGGACTGGGTAGTAGTTTTAGAAGAATGAATGATATCAGTAATGAAAAAACAGTCAAAAGAGTTAAAGCAGAAAGACAGGAGGAGATTGGGTTGCGGTCATAGGGTGTGTAGTCGGAAAGGAAGTAGATTTTTTGTGGAGAAGACTATAAGAGTTATTGATTTAAACAAATTTTACTTTCAAAAAAATATAGAACAGAATTACGAAGTTCAGAGGAGGCAACCACAGTGCTTTCCAGGGGTTTAAATAACACGGAAGCAGCTGAAGATAGATGATGGGAATTAGTGTTGGGACCGTTAATGAGACTGGAAAGGTAGGCCAGCTTAGCCACACATTAAATATCTCTGCAAGCAGATATACGTTTGTAAGCATCAGCATGAAGAGGATAGGTTTTTTTAAATAGTCTCCACTACGACCACCAACCTGCTTCATGACGCACAGTTCAGTGTACCGGGGGAGGAAGTGTTTTAGTTTTCCTGTGGGATAATGTATTGAGGGATACAGAGAAAACAACATTAAGCACTGTAGCATACGAGATGAAAGCAGTCAAGGAGGGCCAGAAAGTCATTCACAAACTTGGAGATGGAGGTGTTCATATGAATATTAAGATCAACAAACTAGCAGCAAGCTCATATAATTCAGGGAGAAATGACACATTGGGTTTTGGATGGTAGAGTAGCAATGCAGTTATAGAATTAGGTCATTTAAGAGCGAGTTATTCAAAGGATGTAACAGATGCAGGCCTGCAGTCTGCTTTGATGACTTTGTTACTGAAAATTACAGCTACTGTTATATACTTAGTTATATAATAATATATAAAATATAATAATTAGTTATAGTTATACTTATAATTCATTAAGAACTTCTCA
>JBBPCZ010041491.1:0-13284 GCA_037974445.1 Brycinus macrolepidotus
TTCTGCCGTGACGATGCAAATTTCCCACTTGTGGGACTAATAAAGGATTATCTTATCTTATCTTATCTTATCTTAACTAGCTAGTCAGAAGAAAATGCTATGAGCAACAGTGATGGCAATGGCTGCTGTTGACTGGCTTCGCAGGCTGGAGACATAACTAACTTGTTTTTTTGTTTATGTAACATATGCATCATGTGGTCACTGTTTGTGAGTGAGCCAGTTAATTCACTTGTTAATAGTTAAGTTTGGGACTTCGGTTAACAATTAACGTAAGCTTCAGGCAAGCTACATATTGTTAGTTAGTTAGATAGTTGGTCAATTAGCTACTGAAAAGGGTCTTTAAGTCCTCCCTCAGGCTACAAACGTTCTACTGAACGTCATCCTTTCTAGCCAAGTTGCCACCTGTGTAGCAACCACAGTAATGTAGCGGGAGAAGTCCTAATAATTTAAAGCTCACTTACTATTTTTCGAAGGCAGCAAAGGATGAAGATAGCTGAATTTCAGACTACTCTCAGTTTTTACTGTGATCTCTGTCCCCCTCTGCATTGCTTTCAGTGCAGTTTATTAGATGCTTTGTTTGCACAAATGATTATATAAAACATAATAAATGTGTAGGTTCTATAAAATATAGTGAATGCAAAGGTGCCAATGTCCCACCTGTATGTTCAAGTCACAAATCAAATCATTTTGGAGGCATTACTTATAAGCCTACCTCGTATCCAAGAGTGTAATTTTTGGTTTTGTAATCATGGGTGTGTGTGTGTGTGTGTGTGTGTGTGTGTGTGTGTGTTTGTGGGGATGTGAGTACTGTTGTAACATTTATTCCGGTATTCCACAAATAAGTGCAGATGATGCAATGTACAAACAATGCAAAACGTTTCAGTCACGTTTCAAGTCAAAATGAAAACCCAGCGGTCCCTCAGTCACCTCCCGCTGTGTGGTCAGTTGCATACTGAGATATTCCCAAGTTGTTTTCAATGCAGCAGACATGAGAAATATAAATGGAAAGTCTGGTCTCTTTGGATTAGCTTTTAACCTGGCTACAGCCTCACACCAAGCCAACAGACTGCTTGCTTTGCTCTGTCCATTTCAGTTGTTTTTCACTTTTTATGTGATTTGAAACTGCTCTACGTATTGTGTAAAAAATTCAGAATGAATTGGCCAGTAGAAATGGTCTAAAATTATGTGGACATTAAGTGTTGTGTTAGAGGCAGCACACTTTGCCGATGAGGTGAAATACTGAGACCCTGCGTGACTCGCTCTCCACACGCCAATGTCTGCTCATGCTGAGCGAGTTTACAAGCACAACTGGAACCAATTAGCTTATCATTCCACTGGAACCAGTTTGTTTTTCTTTTATGACATGCCCTCTGTGGAGCAGCAGCCAGATGATAGCGGTGCTTTTCTTGAGTGCTTGTTCAGTCAGACCGTGTCTGTTTGGACAGGTGGTCTGCTCCAAAACCCAGCGTCTAACACTCACTCAATCTCCATTTGAATTCACTACTGAATTTTAGTTTGGTAAAGAGGGGATATTCTCAAATCCCAGCGAAAGTGCTGAGAATGTCGACACGGTCCAGAGCAGATATTTTGTTACAGTGTCACATAGGAATTGTGAAATAGCTCAGTAGGTTATTCATGACTAGCAACACTACACTTACATTTTAGCACACTTAAAAAGAAAAATAATGAAAAGCAGTCTTTGGAGCGATACTATGAACCATTTCTGTAAATGAGGTGTGTGTGTGTGTGTGTGTGTGTGTGTGTGTGTGAGTGTGTGTGTAAAGAAGGTTTTTTAAAGGGTCCATATCCAATATTTTTCTAGCATTTTACTGTTTTCCCTGATGTCCATTTTTAATGTATGACATTTTTGTAGTTTTATGTGGCACGTGAGCATCAGAACTGGACCATGAAGCGAAGGAAGAAAGTGGCCTGGTCTGATGAATCATGTTTTCTTTTACATAATGTGGATGGCTGGGTGCGTGGGTGTCACTTACCTGCATCCACATGGCAGCAGGATGCACTAGAAGGTAAGCCAGTGCAGGCAATGTGATGCCCTGGGCAATGTTCTGCTGGGAAACTTTGGGCCCTGGCATTCATGTGGCTCTTACTTTGAGATGCATCACCTACCTAAACATCGTTGCAGACCATGTACACCCCTTTGCAGCGGTATTCCCGAAAGGAAGTGTCCACTTTCAGCAGGTCAGTGAGCCCTGCCAAACTGGTAAATTGTTCATAAATGGTTTGAGGAACATGACAGAGTTGACTTTGCCTCAGAAATTTTCCCAGATCTGAACCCCGTGAGATGTGACAAACTACACCAATCAGTCATAACATTAAAACCACCTGTCTAATATTGCGTAGGTTCCACTCATGCCACCAAAACAGGTCTGACATGTCGAGGCATGGACTCCTCGAAACCTCTGAAGGCGTGCTGTGGTTTCTGGCATCAAGGCATGTAAGTTGTGAGATGGAGCCTCCATGGATCGGAATAGTCTGTCTAGTCCAGCCTATAGATGCTTGATTCGACTGAGATCTGGGGAATTTTGAGACCAAGCTAATACATTAAACTCTATTACACAGAGTTCACACAACAGACATGCACAATATTAATGTTATGGCAGATCTGTGTATGTAATCAACTCTTTCATTTTAACAAAGACAAAAAATTTGACTCTTTGTGAAATGGCCCCTAAAAGTATTTTAAAGAAGATCGATGAAACATAAAGGTTCTGCACCAATTTAAGGTTCTTTCTAATGCATCCAATCCAGGAACCATTTAAGAACCTTTATCTTTCTAGTCTCTTTATAGGGTTTAAAATGCAAATAAAAAAAACAACTACCAAACCAATACTAGACTGCATGTGCAACTCTCTTAAAATGTCATTTGCTGGAAAAGCTATCACAGTCTGTCTGTAGGTCTGCCAACCAAAATATTTCCCACAACCCAAGATCTCCACAGCTCTGTCCCCGCGGACCTCCGCATCCAAAATCGCAGCGATGCATTCCCCCAGGCCTCTGAGTCATAAAGTGATGTTTACAGCAAGACACGGGAAAGGAAGAAGAACAAGAAAAAGAAGAAAAACAAGAAGAAGAGGAAGATCTGAACATGTACACAATAATGTGCAGGGCAGCAGGCCTACAGTGTTGTTACTTCCTATACGCCCCATATGTACACGCAAATTGTGAAAAAAGGGATGCATGGAATTGATTTGATTCAAATGTGAGCATAATTTCCACATGGATATAATTATCAACACAACTGTTGCTAAAGGCAAGTGAACTGCAAGGGAAAATTGTGTTGATATAATTGTGTGATTCAGAGAAGATACATTCACACAGAAAGGAGCATCTTTAAGTAGATGCCTTTCCGAAAACTGCGAAGTGTGATTGCGTGGTTGCTAAAAAAAAACAGTGTTCGGGGACACGCAAACGCTGGTTCTATGTGCAAAAAGGTTTGTGTAAAAAAAGAACCGGTGACCTTCTGATTCTCTTCTTTCAGTGCCCGGCGTCTTACTGCTGAACCACTGAGGGGGCGTTAACCTTAATGGTTAACCAGAACCTTAATGTAGCCCCATTCACTGGTTGATTATTTTAAATTAAACCACAACAAACAGTGACACACATTTTTTTATTACAACTGAACGGAGCTTTAGAGTCTTGAAGTCTGTTTACGTTTGTTTCTCCGTGTTTTGTCCCCCTCCGGCCGCCTTAGCCGCAACGTCACAGACTCTCTCTCCGACACGCGTTTTGAAGCCGACTTTTTTAAACTCAGTCCAGTTCAATATTCAGACCCTGATCAACCAATCAAAAATCAGAATACATGCGCACTGCACTGGATGTTAGAACCATGCCAGTATTTCAAATCTGTTAGAGGAGAAGAGGTGCCAAATTCCAGCAATAAAAAGAATAACAATAATAATAATAATACAATTTAAGAAGAACAACAGTGTAATTGCTGAAGCCATTGCACTAATAATGATTCCAAACACTTTGTCAGAAATTCAGTTCGGGGGCAGAATAGGAAATCAGAGAAACAATGCAGGATCAGAGTCAAAGGCACAAAAGGATTCCAAAATCCAGACAGACCATGGCAATCGAGAAAGGTTCAGAAACTTTGCCAGCGACACAATACACCATGCAGTGTGCAGTTTAAATAGTTAGTCCATGATTGCAGACAGCTGTACTCCATGTAACCTGATTAATAGGTGACACAGATCTCAGTAAGCTGGTGAATCAGACCTGTGTGCTCCATGAGGGTTTGTGGATGGGGACGTTTCAGGAATACTTTGCATTCATGTGGAAATGATGCAGATTTGAATGAGACTCAGTACGTCATATTTTTTTCAGTGTACCAGTATTCCCTCCACTGAGGATCACAATGTGAACACATGAAAGCGGTGCCACGCGTGATTTCCCTACCGTAGGAGGCTCCTCATGCATATGTGAAACCCTCTCTGCACTGTGTTGGTTTGTGGTTTGAGTCAGAGTGAATGCTCGCATGACAAGGAAAGCGTTTCACATCACTCAGACCATGTCACACGTTCTCCACCTCACAGAATGGAGTGTAACCTTGATCACAGCGTGCTCTACTCTAAACAGCTCTTTCTATCTTCTTGTAGTGACACAACACGGGACTCCCACTGAAAAAAGACAAATAATTAATAGTCATCTGTTTAATCCCCTTCAAGCCCTTAACCCTCTAAACTGGGGCTCTCAAGCAAACGCCCACCAGACAGCTTCATATTACTTTGACTTGGTTATTCCTTGGCTTTCTAAATTCATTCATTTTACAGTGGCAGATACACTGTGTCAGAATTAGGAAATGAATTAAATTATCGAAATGAATCCACTGAGAATGCAGAATTAACCACTCTACTCTGACAACACGTCACTCATACACTTCACCCGAATTCAGCAGAAACACCAATGCTATCACAGTCCCATATTACTGTTAACTGAAAATATTCAATCAAGTAAATTCATGAAACATGTTTTATATTATATTATTACTATTATTATTATTATTATTATTATTATTATTATTGTTGTTGTTGTTGTTGTTATTACTACTACTACTACTATTACTAGTTATTGTTGTGTTGTTGTAATGGTAATAGTTGTGGTTTGTGGTGACAGAAGAAATTGCTAATAGACAATAAGATGTCTTTAAATGAACTACACGTGTACATGTAGTTAAAATCCGCATAGGACCCTTCAGGAAAAGACCACCTCACTAGTGGCCCCAGGCAACTGGAGTTTGAGAGCCCTTCTCTAAACCATGGGGCCCTTTGTTAAACCTTAGATATCTATTACCCCTTGACATTACATATTTACTGACATGTAATTGCATAATTATGTGATTATTTACATATTTACGTCATTTATGTTATCTCTCCTTCATGTTGTGCATCTCTTCTTCACTGTGGGACGGCGAGAAACGTACTTTCAGTTCCTCTGTATGTCTAGTATATGTGGAGAAATTGACAATAAATCTGACTTTGACTTTGACTTTGACTTTATATTCAGGTTCAAGTCAGTCCTTCTGACTTGTACCCTTTATTTCCCTTTACATCCCAAAATAACAAAAACGAAGCAAAACATCTAAGGGATGTTTTTGTCATTTCTGTAGAAGAAGACTGTATCCATAAAGTTTCTTTAATTCAAATCATAGTAAAGTATTTCTTCTACTGATAAACACAAATGCTTGTTATCTTCACTTTCAGCAGAATTTTGAAAGTTGTTTCAACAAATGACAAGAGAGCGACATAATCAAAGAAAACATAAGGAGTGTTTCTAGGCACACATGCCATGGAGGGACCTAGGAGGATTAAAAATGTCATAATTTACAGTCATAATAAGACTCATAGGGCCAAACTGTTATAAGCTATGCCCACAAATGTAGATAAAATCCTCAGAACTCAAAGTCAAAGCAGAAATGTTTACCAGCAAAAGCTGAACACAAGCTCATTAAAGTGAGCAACAATTATTTTTAATTATGAGGGGAGGAAGGGCCGCACCACTGGTCCCATGGAGAGAACTTTTTAACGCAAACTGGCCTGTTCCTCAATAAAAGTCAGATGTGCCCGCAGCAGCTGAAAGCCTCTGACTGATATCCTGTGTCCTGTGATGCTGGCTCCCAGATGGTGGTTGATAAAGGTGGCTTGCAAACTGTAAACACATTTCACTCACTTTCATTCTTTGTGACTCAGAGGTGATTCAGAAGAGACTGGACTTTTCTCAGTCCAGGAATGAGGGCGACCTTTTTCCACTGGGGATGCAGCCGACATGGTCCATTATCTTCTGTAGCCTAAACCAAATTTAGAGGCCACTGTTTTTGATCTTCAGATTTGCTGAAGTTTCAAACTTGGATTTAAACAGGCTGTTGTTGGTACTGGGTACTGTGCCTTTAAGACACACACACACACACACACACACACACACACACACACACACACACACACACATATATATATATATGAACAAACTGAAATACTGCAGATAACTCTTCTTTTGGTGATGTCTGGATCAGTTAGAAAAAACTGGTAACTTGTGATAACTGTTGATTTCATAGAGTCCTGTTAGACATAAACGATAGATATCCTGACAGTTGAAATATGAGTTTTACATCATGAGAAAGCCAGCTGGAAGCTGGAGCACTCCCAGCATTGTCAGCAGTTTGTTGGTTTCTGTTAATCAGCTCTTATTTTCAATTGCCTATTGTCAAATGTAGGATTATAGTATGTTAACTTCATGCCAGTAATGCAGCCCAGCCTGCATTATTACAGGTAAATAAGAATAAGTATACTCAGATTAATTGAGATCCCTTAAATGAGTGATTTCAGTTATTGCCAATTGTTTGATACTTACAGAATTGTCTGTCCCAAGCTTTCTATCATACCAATATTTGTACTGCAGCAATCAGCCAAAGGTTTTACAATGAGACAAGTTACTGTAGCTTCAGTATTTTCAATGTATGTCAATTCATTATATTTTCAGGCAATCAGTTCATTCGAGACCTTTTGAGGAGTCACTCGTAACTTTGAGTATCAAAAAGTTTTAATTGTACTCTTGTAATTACACTGAGTAAATATTTTGAGTCAAGTGAAAGACTTTGTGTCTCCTCTCTTAATCATTTAGGTACATATGTGTAACTAACTCTAAACCTGTAAATAATACAAATTTCTGACTTTTGATTTTATGAATTTAAAAACATTTAGGCAACTGATTCCTTTATTTATTTTAAGTTCTGCTAACTCTTGCGGGTTTACAGTGTAAATACGTTCATGGCTGTGACTTCACAACTACGATGAATTTAAATTAGACTATATTTTTGCGGCTTAATATTCATATACGAACGATATGTTGAGAAACCTTGTTTACATGCTAAATCAATCTCTTCTATTAAAAAAAGTACGTTAAATGAAATGGCCCCTTTAAGACATTTAACTGGCTGTTCTGCAGACAAGTTGTACATTGTTTAGATGCTATGCCATTAGAAGTGCTACAAGAAGACTCTTTTGTAAACTTTGCTTACCACAGCAGATTTTATAAGGTCAGTCATGAACATAAAAATGTGACATTTACTCATCTTGTCTATCTCTTGTACTATTTCTAACATCTTAAATTCAATAACTCCAAAACTGATTACACAAGGGGATTTACTGTCATCTTGTCTCATGCCTTATTTCCACACATATGGAGAAACTTTACCAAACAAGGGGATATTCACACAGTCTGCATATCTGAAATACAAGTAGACCTACCCAGCACTAGGGAAACTACACTTGAGCAGCAGGTTCGTGGACTCCAGGAACCAAATTCCAAGACCAAATTACAATTACTGGAGATTCTGGAAAGTTTCTATGTTTTTTAACGGTAAAAAACAGTGACAGGCTATGTTAGCTTAAATGATGAGACTGTGTAGAGTCCCTGTCTGGGTGTTTACATAAATCTGATCAAAACCAGGACCTACAGTTAAATGTACTGTCTACTGATTACTCACAGTTTGCTCAGCACTAGTCATGTTGGGCTGCTTTAAGTGCTTCATACTGTGAGCACTGCTGAGATGAAGAACATGCATGAATCAAACCTTACTGTGGAAGCGCACACTCCAGAGACTGGAGTTTTATTTATTAGCAATGTCAGCGCAGTCATATGCAGCATAAGGTCAGATACAGTGCACCACAGGTCCATACTGGATGTATCTCCATTTTTCACTTTTCTACACCACTGAAAAACAGCAGCCGCTCCAAAATTAGTTCACAATTAGGTAGATCACGCATTGGTGCTAATATGAAAACATTTTTAAACTTACTATTACTTTACATTAGTTTGGCAGAAGCTTTTATCCAAAGCGACTTATATTTTGAGGAGACACTCAAGTTTCAGAACAGTATGAGAACCAGAGGAGAGTTCTAAGGGCTAAAATGTTTATGTAGGAGTAGTGCAAGAAGATGCATTAGGAGAGGAGATGATCTTTGAACAGATGAGTCTTCAGGAGGTTCTTGAAAATAGAGAGGGATTCTGCTGCTCTGGTCGGCTTAGGCAGCTCCTTCCACCAGCAGGGAACCAGAATGAGACCAGTCTGGACTGGATTTACCTTGTGTGTAGGGATGGCAGAGCCAGACGATGTTCCTTGGAGGAGCAGAGGGAGCGAGTAGAAACATAAGACTGAATGATGGGATTACTGTCACACTGTAGGCAGGAGTTAGTGACTAGAATTTAATCTGGGCAGCCATGGGTAGCCAGTGTATCAATAATTTAATCTTGTCCATTCAACAGTAGCTCAGTACGAATCACCACCATAGCCAAGTCTCAGAGACATATGTCATAGGCCAGTAAGCTAATCCTAGTTTTAATAAGTTTTAACCTGAACAGGATCTCTCCAAGCTCAGCCTCATAAACACATTTTTCCCAGCAACTGTTGCAAGGTTTGGCTAAGCTTTATGGACTGCAACTGAATGAGAGACAGCACAACACTGTTTACAGTTGCTGCATAACATTGACTTAACATCAGAAATGGAATGAAGGAAAAAACAGTTAGTTTGGCTCGAGCACTATATTTGATATTTCCTTTCTTGTGTTTTAACCGCAGCATAAAGTGGTTAGTAAGATAAGATAAGATAAGATAAGATAACCCTTTGCAAGTCCCACGAATGGGAAATTTGGATTGTTACAACAGCAAAGTGGAAAGTACAAAAGAAGAAATAGAAGCAACAGGTTCCTGGACTGAATGTAAACAAAGGACAAAATGAAAACAAAATGTAAACAAAGTTAATTCTGTTCTCTTTAAGTAGGCTGTAGGCAGGCCTGACATGAAAAATGGTTTGGAAAGGTATTAGACCTGGCAGTGATGTTTGTATTTATAAGGACAGGTCCACACACTCGCAGTGGAATTTTACTGTTTGTGAAACAGTAAACTCGTAAACCCCTCCAACCTGCAGCTATGAAGACCATAGTAATTTCCTGGAGGTTGTTGTGATCAGCAGCCCAAATGAAGCATTCTGCCGTGTCAAATTCTCTGTTAATGGAAATCCAACATTTTTTACACGTTTTTTTTTTTTAGAGAGTTTGATGTAGCATGTCAACTTTTAGCCCCACCCATCCTTGCTGAAGTTATAAGGAGTGTTTCAGTCTGGCTGGCTGTTGAATGAGATGCAATGCAGAAAAGCCAGTCAGAATAGAGATCATTTTTATACATGAGCTTTAAAAGCACACAAACAAGCATTTTAAGGGATAAACAGTGCTTGTAAATAGTCATGTAAAAATGAATTACGGCTCTGTTTGGTACATGCAACCATACAAATATCGTAAGTCGACCTCAGAGGAAAAGAAATACAATGAAAGCAGAGTATTAAATTCCAGAGTGGTGCAACTGACTAAGAGCTGGCCCGATCATCTTATGAGGCTGGGAGTCCAAGAGATAATTGGCTTCGCTCTCTCTGGGTGGGTGGGATGGCCTTCCTTCCCTATTACTCAGCGTAATGCTAGCCATAACAGAATTGGCAGTTCTTCCATGCATGTTATACTGTCCAATGACAATGTGTTAACAGCAGTTTGAAAAGGTACAGTCGTGATTTACATGACTTGGAGGAAGCACAGCTAGCTTGTAGGGGGAATTAGAAACGACTAAACTGTGCAGAAAAAAGAACACATGGGCCCTTTAAAAATTCATGGATCTGTAAGCTGGTTGAATGTTGTCTCACATCACGACAAATCATACAAACATTCATGTCCGAGTACCGAAATGAACAGAAGATATTTAGAGCTATTGTCTACTTATACCACCATGCTAATATTAGCTCGAATACAAGACTACAAAACTACACATAATCTCTTTAAGCAGTGCAACCTTTCCTAAACACACATATAACTGTCTTTTTTTTAAATGAAACATAAAAGTGCCCTCTAAATTTCTGGATGTTGGTCTTTCTGGAATGTCCAGCCTCACAACAGCTGCTTTGAAATGCATTTGAATGCATTTGTGCCTGGAGAATAGGCCAACTGGCAAGACAGCCGATCAACATATGGAACCCTTAGCCTTGAGCATAAGCTTCATTTGAGATGTTTGCCTATTGCAGACAAGATGTGCAACATCTTTGCTGGCATATTGTAGCTTTTAGGGCAGTCATTTCTTTTATAGGGATTGTAATGACTGAGAAATGCAAACAGAGCACAGACACTCCAGACTGTCTCCTACAAAGCACATGATTTGGAGAACGTTCAAGGTCCTGAAACGATGTTCCACATGCACTTATTTATTTTCATCACAAACAAACTCCTTTTAGAGAGCCGGCCAGCACATAACTTGATCTAAATCACTTTCTGTTGTGGGTCTGGGCGATTTTAAATGATATCATGGTCACTTGAAAATAGTCTCCTCATTTCAGTCCACCATGTGAAGGGTTTTTGATCAACAAATTAAATCAAGTCTGTCCCAACTCTGAAAAGTAGTGATTCTAAGAAGGGAGTGGAACACACAGTTGTGAAAGACACAGACTGCATTGTCTCCTCTGCTGGGATAAATATCGTATTAAAGTGATAGCTCCATGAAAATAAAGATTACACAATATTCTCTAAATATAGTTGATCTAGGTTGGCAGTTGACTTCTTCAGTTTTGCACCGTAATGGAAGGTTATACTCCACCACTTAGCTCTGTGCAAACAGAATGCCTAAATTAACATACACATTAGTAGAAATGCTTATGTGGTTTCTGACACCGTGTGACATACAGTTATCTATAACAATGATCAAAAGTACATGGCTAAAAGCAGTGTCATGAAACTATCACTTTAATGCTACTCAGAGCCTCTGCGGCAGGAGCAATCTTTTTGCTGACTGCGCTTCTCCAGGGCTTTAAGTTTTCCACTGCAACGGTCTATGGAACATAGAGTCCCTCTGTGACAACGCCATGTCTGATGCTGATCAATAGTGCGATTGCTTTGCAACTAAGTGTGACCCGATGACTTTGGCCTTCAGTGAATTTAATTGATTCTGATATGTACATTATTTTCAAAGTAATAAAATCTATTACATCAACATAGTTTTTAACTTTCAGTTTACTTTTCTTTGGCAATAAATGTGTTGGCACTGCATATGCATGCATATCCATATATGGACAAAAGTACTGGGACGCCTCAGGAAATTTAAGTAAAACGATTTTACTGCACTGGCAGATGATGTCTGCAGTCCAAATATAACCATTTTAATAAAGATCCAATAAACCACCAGTGAACCTACATGTATTTGCATATGTAATGTTAAAAGTGGGATTTTTTAAATCCATACTATTTGCTCTGCATGTACCGCTCTGCCATGAATATATTTAATAAAATACATAGTAGTTAAAAAATATTCTCTGGTATAACATTTAGAGGCATTACATGCTCCAGACAGAGTGAACAATTCTGATTCAGTACATTTCTCCAGAATGGAGAATTTTACATTAAATGACTGAATGACTTTCTTTATACATTTGGAAAAATCAGAGGAATTTCTCTTTAAAGGATGCCAGTGCAGTAAGATCAAGACTGATTTTATGATTTCACTTTATATCATGCAACTGCTAGAACAAAACTTTGTATCTCCAAAACCGTAACTCACAGGAAAAACAAAAGATACAATGGATTAATGAAAGCAAACCAACAAGTCCTTTTTATCATGAAACTGTTGCATGGTCTAAAAGAATGGGATTTTAAGATTATGCCAGAAATATGAGATAAACACAGCAACAAAGAAAATCTTAAAATATTCATAAAGCAGACTTATAATGAGAAAAAAGAAATAAAAATTCTATTGAATGCATTTTAAGATGTTGTCTCTAATATTTTTTGTGTTCATTGCATATACCTACACATACAGTACTGTGCAAACATCTTGAGTCACCCCTCATTTCTTTATATTTTGCTTTGTTGGTGCAAAAATACTATTTTATTCCTGTCAAACGGTCTTATATTTGGTATATTGAGTAAATTAAATGAAAGAAATGGGAACAAATGTTTTACTGTGACAGGCTGCAAAGTGTCTAAAGATACGAGGACCCTAGATAAAGGAGTTCCAACCACTCAGCATTCAGCACCACCAGTATACTGATCACCGCCTCATCATCTGGAATCATCTGCACCTGTTTCTTCACTGGTTCAGGCCTTAAGTTAGATGTGCTTTGTTCTGACTGACTGATTTATACGTAGGTCACTGTGTGTCTTAACAAACAGAAAACACTCATCTGAAAATGAAAGTCTTTGAAAGACCTTCAGGAAGCCTGGAGAAATATTCACTCCTCAAAACTGTATAAAAAATACTCTTTGGAAGCAAAACAGGAAGAAATGAGAGGTGGCTCAGACTTTTACACAGTACTGTACATATATACATTTACACATTTACACAAACACATGTATGTATGTATATATATATATATATATATATATATACACTACTCACAAAAAGTTAGGAATATTTGGCTTTCGGGTGAAATTTACGGAAAACGTAAAAAGTTCACACTACAGTGATGTTATATCATGAAAGTAGGGCATTTAAGTAGAAGCATGCAACGGTGATTTCCTCATCTCAAACAATTTATTGAAACAAAAGCCAACAACAGTGGTGATTATACCACAACAAAAAATGTCAGCGTCTCAGTAACGTGTCATGTGCCCTTGAGCATCAATTACAGCTTGACAACGACGGGTGCTGAGGCATGGCATCGCCCTCTTCTTGAAGGGCGGCCCTCAGGTCATTGAGGTTCTGGGGTACAGAGTTACGAGCCTCTACATGGCGACTCAGCT
>JBBPCZ010041500.1:0-13283 GCA_037974445.1 Brycinus macrolepidotus
AGGTGCTTGTGTAGGAATTTAACAGACACTGGCATGGAATGGTTGTCATACTCATAGAGATGCTGATTTAAAAATAACCTGCAGTGGTCTCATTTTTTTCCAGAACTTTATTTATTTATCCATTAATAATTTCAAATCTGTTCATTAACTCCATTTATATGTAGCTCCTACAGTTGTCTTGTACTGATCTTGTTAGTTACTGTTAATACTCCACATCATGCTTGTTGAGGGAGAGATATGTTGGGGTGAAAAGTGGAAGAACTGGGGCTTAAATATGGAAACTAGTCAAATCAGTCAAACTGCAATAAAAAGATTCAGAAAAAGAAATATTCTGTTCTAATTAGTTTGCCTGTTATAGACACACCCACAGCTGTTATAGACACAGCTCAAAGGTGCATTAAATCATGTTTACAGCCAATCAGTCTCAACAGACAAAGCCTGACACTGGCATGGGGTGCACTGACGAGCTCAGAGAGTTTTATAGGCATGATTAAAGATTATGACCTGTAATTCACTTCATTTAAAGCTAAATAATGACAATAGACAGAAATATGTGCTTAGATTAAGTAACTGCATGGTCTGCCTTGATGACAAACATGCTCCTGATAAGCCGATGCTTTTGATGCTTTTGTACAGTAGTAGTAAACTAATAACCATGCAATGTTACACAGGAGATTAAGAAGCTGTCCATTTTAGAGAACCATTAACTCTTAATACCATGAGCTTTTGGGATGCTTGAAGATTGTCCTCTTGTGGATGTTGGAGAAAGGAGTGGTCCTTGATTGGTGGGAAATGAGGCTGATTGTTGCAATAAAGAAAAGTGAATTATGGATGATCGGTTAAATCTGTTTGAGCATTTGTGTGTCTTCCTACTGGTCCGCAATATTGTGGATTAAGAGTTGAAAATATGTCCCTAGTCATCTTTTTCCCATAGTTTGAAATGAGAGTGGCGTTCTCTTATGTCTGTTGAGGCCTGCTTGTAAAAACTATTTAGTAACTGATATTGATTAAAATAGATTATTTTACTGATAATCAAATTAACATGAGGCCCTGTCCTTACACATGGTCTTTTCATGTGGACTGAAATCTGAATTGTAACCTGATAAGATGTTAATCACATGCGTTCACACTTGGTGCTCAAATGTGTCTCTGCCTAGACAGAAAGAAATCATATTGCTATGTGATGAGTAAAATGCAAATCACCTCATATACAATGACCAATAACATGTGTTGCTTTTCATTTTTCTGCTCTGTTTTAGAGAATACAACATTGCACAGTCCTGTTCATTTCCCTACACCAGCAGTCAGTGTTTGTAAGAAGATAGCTGTTAAGAATATTTAATGCTTGTCCATGAGGAATGCTGAATTTTGGAGAATGTGTCCTGCTGTAGCACTGATTTCAATAGTGCGAGGGACAAATTGTGATGGCTAGACAGTTGGGTCAGAACATCTCCAAAACGTCAGGTTTTGTTAGGTGTTCCCAGCATGCAGTGTTTAGTACTAGTACCTACCAAAAGTTATCCAAATAAGAACAACCAGTGAACTGGCAATAGGGTCACAGGCGCCCAAGGTGAGCACATGGTGAGTGAAACCTAGACTGTGTACTGTAGCACAAAGTGCTGGCTATGATAGAAAGGTATCAGAACACACAGTGCATCCTAACTTGATGCGTATGGGGCTGCATGGCTGCAGACCAATCACAGTGCCATGCTGACCCCCGTCCACTCCCAGAAGCATCCAAACGAGACCATGTAGCAACTGTCGAAGGTGACCTGGTCTAATGAATTACATTTTCTTTTTTGGAAAGTCTCGTGTGGTCAGTTTATGTCACTCACCTGGTGAAAATTTGGCACCAGGATGCACTATGAGAAGAAGGCAAGTCGGCAGAGGCAGTGTGGTGCTCTGATCAGTATTCTGCTGGGAAACCTTGGATTCTAGCAATTATGTGAAGTTCATGCCTCAACAGATCACAGCTGTTTGGATGAAATTAAGGGGATGTACATAGTATTCTGCAGGTGGATTTAATGTTTTGGCTGATCAGTTTATGCTCAGCCAAAAGATGATTCAGGAAGTCAGGTACACACACATGGCAAAAAACTAGCTGCTATTGCTACTACCCCTGGTGAGCCATGTCATGAATGTAGACAAGTCATGAGTGTATGAAAGTTCTGTAACTGATGCTAAACAGCATCTTAAAAATGTTATTGTTGCTGTGATGTATTAGGTGGTTGCTAGGGAGATTCTGCGTTGTTGTTATGGTGTAGGACATGGTTATTGAGTAGTTTTGAGGCAGTTGCTATGGTGTAGGATGTGGTTGCTAGGGAGTTTTTAGGTAGTTGCTATGATAAACAGGGTGGTTGCTATGATGTAGGAAGTGGTTGCTAAGTAGTTTCTAGGCAGTTGCTATGGTGTAGGAAGTGGATGCTAAGGAGTTTCTTGGTTGTTTCTATGGTATATAAGGTGGCTGTTAGGGCGTTGCTAGGTGGTTGCTCAGGTTTAGGAGGTGGTTGCTATGGAGTTTCTTGGTGGTTTCTAGGCGGCAGGCCCATCTCAAAATTTCTTCAGGAATTTTCTCTCTAGTTTATTCTATACACTGCTGAGTCCCATTGTTTGTATAAAAACCACAAACTGTTTAAAAATTGCAATTTTGCACAAATGCTGAATATTTCATATGAACCCATTCATTTGTGACTCTCTCATAACTGACCTGTAGCATCTGATCAGCCTGAAAGTTCTCCTCAGTGGAAGTTCTCTAAAGTCACCTGGGAGTGGCTAAGTAGCTGGCTTGTGAAATTGCATTGTGAAAGCTGTTATTTTCAATAGTAAAGCTCACAGAGACCTCAGTGGGAGTAAATATAAATTTCTTATTGTGGAATTTCAGCCATTTTTATTATTTATTTTCTGGGGCCTAAATGTTTGGATTGTAAAGTTCAGAACAACAGAAAATTGTTCCAAGAATAACCAAACCATATCAAGAAAATTTAGCCTGCAAGTTTTCAGAAACTTTGGAGCATGCTTATTTTT
Organism: Brycinus macrolepidotus; assembly: GCA_037974445.1. NCBI lineage: Eukaryota > Metazoa > Chordata > Actinopteri > Characiformes > Alestidae > Brycinus > Brycinus macrolepidotus. The sequence goes on from JBBPCZ010041500.1 coordinate 3,025, forward strand.
TCCAGTTTAAACAGGCTCTGTGGCATTTCCACAGAGGGTTTACAAAAGTGAATATTGATTTTTTTTTCTCAGTCTGTAGGTTAGTAGCAGCCTCTCAATCCCAGCTTCTTTTTTTCTCTGTGTGCTTAAAATGCAGTCAAATAGTGAGACTTTTGGATGAGTCACTTATAAATATACTTTTTGATGGCTTTGGTTGAGCAGACCAGTGAATCGTGGCATAAATTATTCACTCTAACGACAAGACTTGAAATACAGCCCCAGATCAAACCTGTAGTCTTTATTTGGTTACATTTTGAACTGAGTAGCAAAGGGGCGATGATGGAAACGAGGAAAACTGGCTATGACCTGGCTGTGTTAAAAAAAAGAAAACAGATGAAAACTGTTATGCTAGTTTGCTAGAAGCTAGCGCTAGCTACAAAGTCGCAGGATAGATTGACACAGAGAAATCCAGCCTTGAAACAAGGTTAAATTAGAGAGTTTAGACAAGACAACCAGGGACAATTAAATGACATAAAGGCCAAAATAAATCTAACAGGAGACTGGAGGACATCGAAAGGGCAGCAACACTGATTCAGAATATGAAAACCATAATCACAGAGCTGGTTCATCTACAGGAGCAACTCGGTAACAGACTCAGCGATTAAGAGAATTGGTATAGGTGCCAAAATGTCCTTCTGAGTCCCAGAGGGCTCTTAGAGAATGACAATGACTGCATTTCTTGAGGAGCTGCTCCTTCAGATGGAACCTGTCTGAAATAATGAACTCTTCTTACTGAAGAATTATTTGTGTTGTTTTGGTTAGAAACGAATTACTATGAAGTATAATATTTCAGTCCAAATGTTTGGAAAAGGAAACACGGACTGGTTTTGCAAATGGTGTTGTTTTCTGAGGGCCCTACTCTGTGTGATGAGAAACCAGAGAGGGAGGCGTACCCTCCAGAGCGCTTTTGCCATCTGAGCTCAGTTATGGTCCTTGGCAACGGTGCCAATGTGGAGATCAGAAGTTTATACCTTTCCTTTTTTTGACTTGCATTTTTTAATTCCCTTTCCCAACAACCAAATATAATATTACAAACAAATACACCCCCTACCCTCCACATACACTTAAAGACAGAGAGGGAGTTAAACGGCAAACCATGTGGCTTTATAATAACTGTATAGACATTCAGCATAAAAGAAGAATAGACATTGTATGTCCACCTCACTCCTCCTTTCCAATTATTTATAGCTAAAATGTATTTGCCCCAATTATGCACATATTTTTGCCCTTTATTAACCGTCCTGTATGATATTCATTCGTATGCAGCAACCTTTCCCAAATCAGCAGTCCGTTCCTCAAAAGATGGGATTCCTGATGCCTTCCAGTTTCTGAGCAGAATCTGTTTTCCAAGCATTATTGCAGTCTGCTCCCAATCCTTCAAAGATTCAGGCAAGTTCACCATGAGCTTTGGATACCCAAGAATATACAGTGCCAAATGAAAATCAAAACCTATCCCTGTTATATGGAGATGTAATCATGAACTTTTCTTCAAAATAACTGTATTTGTGGACAGTTCCACAGCACATGAATTAAAGTGCATCACAATGCGTACATTTCCAACATAACATTGAATGTGACAGGCCCATTCTAAACAATCTGCTTGGGGTCCAGTAGTAATGATGTAGTATTTTGAACTGCATCAGCCTTACTCTCAGATCTCTTGACAGTGTGCAACCATTAGCACAAATTCTCTCCCAGTCTTGTTCATCAAAAGAAACTGCTAAATCTCTCTTCCAAACCCCTTTTAATGAGGCCAGGATTTTACTCTCAGAACCACTAAATAATAACTTGTAATATTTATAAGCCTCTCTTCCTCCCCCAGAGTATTTTGAAAACATCACTGATTATCTTTGCTGCTTTAGGTGATTCTGGCCCAAGAACTCCCTTCAGTACATGCCGAATTTTAAGGTGTTTGCAGAAGTGGTTTCTGTTAAACCCATACTATTGGGATAAACCATAAAATGACTCAATTACCTTCTCACAGTATAAATGTCCTAAAGTACCCATACCTTCATCTAACCACTTCTTCCAAAAAATGGAGCCTTACCAACAAATAACTTTGCATTAAGCCAAATATGTGATGTGCAGTTTAAATATGGATATATCTTTAATATTGTAGGGATTTTGCTCCACACACAAGGGAGGTGTGATGTAATCGGGTGGGAATTGCTACCCTCACCTATCTTGGCCTGTCTTGGGATTGAATTCATTTTCAAAGCATTAACTTTACCCTACATTGAGAGAGATAATGAGGACCAAAGCTTCACATGAACTGAAATCTTTTGCATCAGGGGTTTGAGATTAACTTTGACAATATACCAAGAATACCAAGATACTGTGAACACTTTTTAGGCCAACCAAAATTGCCTGGCAGAAAAAATGAAGTGGGAAAAAACGTTGTTATAGTTAGAGCCTCTGACTTTGCCCAGTTCACTTTCTACATAGTAAATACGTTAATTGTATTTAGTGGCAAGGGATCGATATAAGAGGATGAGAAACAAACAAAAAGAATATCGTCGGCGTACATTATCTTGTGGGCAGATCCTCCATATACAACACCCCTAAAGTTCTCATCCTGCTGGATTGCAGCTACCAGTGGATCTCATGTTACACAAAACAGCAAAGGACATAACCTTACCGAGGTGATGACCCTGTCCAACCTGTTTGCAAGAATCTTTGACAATATCTTAGCATCCAGCGATATGAGAGAAAATGGTCAGTAGTTCTTGCATTCATAAGGATCTTTATCTTTTTTCAAAATTAGTGTGATCAACGCCTGAGATTGGGAGACTGGGAGGCAGTGTCCCTTTGTCAAGCATATTGAATGACCTATCCTCTAATTACTCCCTTAAGAGCCTCCCAAGCAACACCAGCCAAAAGTGTTAAAGCAACGTTTGGAGCTATACAAAAATTAATTGGACTCTTCAATGCCTGTTGAACTCACTCTTAAGTTATAGCCCCAGCACTACCAAGGCATGGTCCAGTACCAAAATATTCCTAACTGAAAATGTGACAAGTAATTGTAAGAACGGTCTGGAAACTAAATAGAAATCTATCTGTGTAAAAGTTTTATGGGGATGAAAGAAAAAGGTATTGTCTTAATTCTTCTGATTGAAAGCTCTCCACACAGTCACTAAGCCCAAATTCTCACACATAATCTTTGCTGTCAGACCTGCTTTTGTAGTCCTACACCACACAGAGCTACTTTGGTCTAAAGTTGAATGAATCACCAACCTAAGGTCTCCTCCAATAAGAATGTTATAATTCCCCATTTGTTGAATTTTAGAATCCAGTCTTCCAAAGAAATCGGGCTCATCTCCATTTGGTGTGTAAATATTAGCTAACGTGATAAACTGAGACTGCATGTCTGCTAATAATATAAGCAGCCTTCATTAGTTCCCTTAATACATTTAAAGTGCAAATGTTTGTTAACTAACATTACAACCCTCCCTTCTCTACAAAGGCCCTTGCAGCAGCACACCTGGCCAACACAATCTCTACATAATTTCTCTAACCCCAATAAAGATAAATGTGTTTTCTTGTAGGAAAACAACATCATCATGCTTTGGCTTCAAACTGAAAAAACTTTCGTCCGCTTGTTTGGGTACCCAAGACCGTTAACATTCCAGTTAACTTTCTAAGTGACATAAATTATGATTATCACATTAAGATACACATATACACAAAGCCACATAATTTTAAACATTTAAACATCACTGAATTCCCTCTCGGATCCACCCTCTGCCAGTAAAAATTTCCCATGCAATAAACTGAACTCTGTGCCTCGAACTGTCAGTCCATGAGCATCGACTGTCTAGTGACCCGCCCCTAAAATATCCCGACAGCATCTTTTGTAAAATGGTCCATAACCATGTGGTCTTCGATGGAAAATAGCTTTCAGCAAAGAAAAAGAAAACACAAAATGTCTGGCCCCATTACCTGGCTAGTGGCTGGTGTTAACAGATTTACTAAATGCACTTACGGTTGCTCTACCAAGAGTATACTTCAGATGTCACACTGTACCAGTTCTTCCGATAAAGTCCATCGCCTGCTTCGGGTTATCAAAGCGCCTATGACCCTCATTATCCTCAATCCTCAAAATAGCCAGATACTGCTGGGCAAACTTGATATTCCGTGTGTGAAGAGCCTTCTTGCGCTCCCTGAACTGCCCCCACTTCACTTGTGTAGCTCTGGAAAAATCAGGGAAGATCATAATCCGTTTGCCTTTCCAACGCAGATCTCCTTTGCTCCATGCCGCTCACAGAACCATCTATCTGTTGCGCCATTGCAAGAATTGCACCAGAATAACCGGGAGTCAGTGTGGGAGCACTTTGAACTCATTTGACCTCAGGTAGCTTTTTGGTATCATTCCAACTGTTCATTTTTATTAGCCAAATAATAAATTCTGCAGTACCTCCTTTTTCGTTGTCCTCTGGGATTCCCACAAAGTGTAGATTATTATGCCTACTCCAGTTCTCCAAATCTTTGAGCTTGTCGCAGAGGGCATCATCCTCCGCCTTTGAAGCCACTGGGTTGGCTTCCATCGCTGCTTTCATCTGTTTATCAGTTTCTTCTAACCACTCTAACCTCTTATCCACATCTGTCACTCGTGTGATTAGGGCAGAAATCCTCCCTTCTACCGACACGGTTCTGCAATGTTGTGGAGATGTTGGCAGCATCTTGAGCAAATCGCTGTGGCTCAGGAAAATTTATTGGGTGGCACTTGAAGCCCAGTGCATGCTTAAGTGTGGAGGTGTATGTCTTAACCAAAAAGTAGACTCTTCAAAACCAGATAACCACCATTCACAGTACTTAGTTCAGTACAAATTAATTATTTGATGAAGGATACTGGGATCATAGATGTATGGAGAGATTTTTTTTCCCTACAAGCCGGGACTACACCCATTTCCCCCATCCACATGAAGTTTACTCCAGAATAGATTATCTTCTAGTTTTTAAAAGAGATAGACACAGAATTTGTGGTTTTGGAACAATAGAAATCTCAGACCACAGCCCAGTATTAATCTTCCTTCATTTAAGTGACAGGCCAAAATCTACCTTGTGGAGATTCAACTGTAATTTACTCAGTAACACCCAAATTAAGGAGAACATTAAGACAGAGATTAAGATGTACATGGAACAGAATGATAATGGTGAGGTGTCTTCATCTGTGGAGGGGGAAGATTATTGCAATTTGTTCCTCCTTCTAAGGCAACAGAAGCTCAGTGTACTTCAGTCATAACTAAGATAAGAGCAACTTAAAGACAAAAGATAAGTAAAGACATAAAAAACAAAACAAGAAAATAAAATGATAACTCACTCCCAAAAAATGCAAAAGATCATTATGTTCTTGAAACAGAAATATTATACAGCTGGAAGCAAATCAGTGAAAATAGTAGGAAGAAAGTTATGAACAGGAGACAGACTCAACTACATGCAAAACAGAGGACCATCTAGCTAACGTAGTTAACTATAAGATACCTGAAAGTAATAAATTGAAAGTAAGTTCTAATCCTGTTACAAATACGGCTACACACTATATTGTCTGCCAATTGTTATCATATTCGTATTGATCTCTGCAATAATGATATTGCAAATGTCAATAAAAGTAGTTTCTTTAATGGGACAAAATTATTTTTTTAAGAAGATTTTTATGGCAAGGTAAAAAATAATTAAGGGTAAGGTGTAAAACACTACAACTGGGAAAGAACAATGGGAGAAATGACTTTGCCCTGTCTCAAATATTATTATATGGCTTCTCTGTTGAGAGCACTTATATGCTGGTGCAGTCCTAGTTACTCAGTAGCTGGTAGGAAATTGAAGGTTCTCTGTCAGACAGTATGATTGCCAATCTCACCTTTCAGATAGAGAGAACTTGTGGAATTGCCTACCCCTGAAGATAGAAGATGGTGTCATTAAAACCTATAATTTAAAGAACCTTTTAAAGACCCTAAGATTGTGCTCTTTTCATACAGAGTTTGTTCCTAATACTTTTGATAATACATTTAAATTATGGGCCAATAAGTGCTTTCTGCCTATTGTGTTGTCGTGCCTACTACTACTAGACTACTACTAGACTTCCAAACCTTAAAAGAAAATTTTGAATAAAAGGGATTTCTACAGATATCTACAAATGAGACATCATACTATCAGGCAATAAAAGGGGCAAGTACATTAGAAACTTAGAAAAATAGAGTCTTTGAGCCTTTTTGGTCCATCAAAAGTTCTCACAGTATATAAAGAAAAATGAGAACAGGAAAGTAAACTAACTATGTTTGAGGAGGTATGGGAAAACGTTGGTTCCGTTCACTGGGAATCAACCTTCTCTAATAAGTGGAGAGAGTTTTGCTGGAAGAATTTTAAAACGTTCTTTATTACACCAGCTCAGAAGAAACATTTCTCAAATGGCTCAATGTGTTGGAGAAAATGTGAATGTGAAAAGGCATTTTTTATAGAACACAGAATAATTAAATGGGACACACCCAAAAAATCACATTTCTCTGATGTGTGTGTTTTTTTTAAACAAATATATTGAAGTAGTGTGGTACACTGGTGCCATAGTTGTTAATGGAGTGACTGTGCACCACGAAATGGATTGCACTATACCGTTCATACAGCGATAAGTCAATCGCCTAAGTATACAACAGCCTATTTATAAAAAATAATAATTTTTTTTATTTAGAGCTTCAGTTGTAGTCTAAATACTTGTTCTTACATAGTATATGTAACTGGTTGATCTGTGCTGTGTAAATTTTCTTTTAAACACGTGCACTTAGGAATAAACTAAGAATTAACAAGGGGTAAATATTAGAATGGAAATAGGAAAAGGAATACTTGCTTAAATATGTGTGTTCATGATGTATGTCTGGATTTCACAAAAATGTGCAAGCAATTTTGCAGACATTTGTTGATGCTGAGTTCTACAGATAACAGACATACATAAACATTTTTATATTAATAAATATTTAAATAGGCTATATATTTAATATTATATATTTAATTTAATTTATATAACTAATATAGTTATTGTCCATCAACATTACTGTCTACATAGAGGATGTGTACTTATTTTCGCTTAGAAAATTAACAAGGCGTAGTGTGCCAAGGGGCATATAAAGTTTTGCATGACTTTGTATGTTGAACTGGTGAATATATATTTGGCATAATACTTTAATATGTCACTGGAGAAAGGGTGTGTTTAGTGTGGACTTACGCACAATGTTTCTTCACGATTGAGAAATGAGACACAGACTCAGCATTTACTGATAAATGAACACACACACAGAAGTATAAAACCACAAGTGTGGACTTTGGGACAAACTATAAGAAACACAGGAAACTAAGAATCCGGCTCAGAAATGCTGTATAATCACATGCCAGACTCTGCAACCACAAAACAAAACCAAGAGGCATGTGTATATACACAGAGTTAACAAGACACAGGTGGAAATGATGACAAGTAGGAAGCTACCAGGGCAGAGTTGAGGCAGAGCTGGGGCACACTGTGCAAGCTGGACAAAAGTACAGCATAGATGAAGCAGAACAGGAAAAGCCCCATATAGGAAGGAAAAAGCATATTTCATGGACACATTTTTTGCCTGTTTTGCACATATTGTCTTTTGTGTTTATCAATATTTTTCCATCTCGTCTTTTAACAGATGGATAGTGAGAAGAAGAGAAGAAAGTACTCCACCAGTAGCAATGACTCTGACACCACTGACAGTAAGTATCTACTGAGTAGAAGAAAAGTTGGGCTGATGATAAGTGAGTATACCAAGTGCAGGGTGTGTTGCCATTGGAGATTAATTGGTTCGGAGTGACTCATGAGGGTTCTGCTTACTAAGCAGCAGAAATTCTGACAGGCAGCCGCTGCACTCTGCAGCAAGCGTAAGAGAAAACAAACAAGCACAATACAAAAAACACCTGCAAACCTTATCTTCTTTCATGCTCTTCTTCTATTGTGGCATCATTATTTATGTCTTTGGGTTGTGTGTTCTCTTCATCTTCATCCTCCTTTGTCCTCTTCTTTAAAAAAGAAAAATGAAAAGGCAAGGTGCAGTACTAGAAAGGCCTGTCCTGACCAAAAATTGTGGCCAATACAGTTGTAATAAACACTTAATCTTAAATAATGTATTTATGATAGCTGCTGAGGTGAAGCTGTCTTTGTATGTTTTGGTTCCTGTTAATTGCATCTTATGTTTCATTTCGTTCTGTTTTTCTCATGCTAATAATTTACAATAGTCAAGTAGTCAACTAGGTGTTTGTCATTCCAGCCATATACCCAATAAACAGTGAAGCATAGTTGGGGAGTAAGATTTTTTTTGGGGTGGAACAGTTTAGTGTGTATACTCCATGAGATTCGGGAAAAAATTGTGCAGTTCATTTAAATGTTTGTGTGTTATGTACAGTTTGTTACTCAGTTCTGATTTAGGAGTCTGATATCCTGGGAAGAAATTGTTCTCTATTCTAGTAGTGAAGGCCTGAATACAATGAAACCCTCTGCCAAATGGAAGGAGGAAAAAGAATGTGTGGTGAGGTTCTTTGCAATGTGAACACCAAGGATTTTAGTGCTCCGGTTGATCTTCACTGAGGAGCTGTTGATGTTCAGCAGAGAGTAATTACGGCATGTTCTCCTGAAGTCAATAACCATCTCTTTTGTTTTGTCCATAATCAGAGAAATTGGCTTTGTTAGTCGTCGCACCTCCTCTCTGTACACCACCTTGTCATTCTCACTGACCAAACCCACCACGTTTATGTCTTCAGCGAACTTGATGAGGCGGTTTGAACTGTGCATTACTGCAGTCGTGGGTCATCAGCGTGAAGAGCAGAGGGCTGAGCACACAGCTTTGGGGTCCCCCCTGTGCTCAGTGTGGTGGTGCTTGAGATGTTGCTCGCAGTCGTGACTGAGGTCTCCCAGTCAGCAAGTCATAGGTTGCAGCCTCCCTAAACATTTCCTGATCAGTATGCTCAAAACAGTCCTGAAGAGCACCTGGGAGAGATGGCACTGTTGTTAGCATGAGTGTAATGTAGCATGAGTGGAATGTACACCATGACTCAGCACAGTGGTGAATTCCTGCAGTAAGTAAAATGGTCTACATCTAACAGTCACAAACTCCTGCATTTGTGAGCAGTAACTAGACACTAGCACAGTGTTCACACGCTATTCAGTGTTGATGTAAACGTACAAGCTCCCTCCTCGAGTTGTACCTGACAGAACAACGCTTCTGTCAGCGTGAAAGGCTAACAGGTTATCCAGTTGAGCTATATCTCTGTAAAAACAAAAACACAAAAACACGCAGTCTCTGAACACATGCTGGGTAGTTTGCCTGAGTCAGCTGTAGTCCAGTTTATTGTCCAGGGAGCAAACATTGACTAGTAGGATGGGCAGAATAGCTGGTTGGCTAGCGTTAGCTTTTAGCTAACATAGGTGCCAGCCCACTTGCCGTGCCTCAGGTTTCTCGAGCACCATTTAGAATGTTCCCTCTCCCGGCCAGTGGCATCAAGCTACTCTGAGGCCTGGTTGCCTCAGCAAGCTGAGGTTGCAGAGCTTGTCCAGCAGTCCATCTTCGAAGTACATTTCTTGTTTATATCTTAGTTGTAGAAGAGGCTGGAATTGATACTACATGTCAGTAATACTGATGCATGTGTGCAAACTTTTTGTGTGAAAGTTGACTACAGCTACACTTTTTTTTTCTTTAGCACAATCGTAGTTGTATTTATCAGGCAGGAAATGCCAGATCACATATTGGTGAAAATAAAAGAATTAATCCATTCCAGTTCTGTTACAGATATAACAAAGAGACAAAACATAAGAGAAGTAACGGTATATCATGAGTGACCACACAACAACATTAAGGGTTTGAATAATTTGTATTTAGTATAAAAATATTAGAACTGTTAGCGGTGTGCTAAAATAAAATTGTTAAGAACATTTTTATGAGTTTCATTTTCACTACCATGCAACCACATTTGTAGTGGAGTGTTGGTGTGTGTATGCTGCACAGAGTGGATCAAGTTTTGAAACACATCACTGTCAGTGCTGGACTGAGAACAGTCCACCAACCAAAAATATTTAACCAACAAAGTCCTGTGGCCAAAATCTGACTACTGTCATGTCGCCCGTCTCTCGGTGATGGCAAAGGGAGGTGCATACGCAGACTTCCATACTGGTTTTAAACTTTTATTAAACAAAGCAAAGCGGCACGAGGGCCGTAACAGAA
>JBBPCZ010041510.1:0-2500 GCA_037974445.1 Brycinus macrolepidotus
GTGAACTAGGGCTGCACGATATATCGTCTGCTAATCGTTATCGTGATATCGGTCTCTGCAATTCTGGTATCATACAAGGCCTCAATATGCAAATGAGCCTCTAACCAATCGCATTGTTTCTGACAGGACGACCAATCACAGCTCCAGGTGAGATACTGGGTGTTCTGATGAATCAAGGTCTTCATTTTAATCCAACAAAACTCTACATTTTCAACCATTAAAGGTGTTGACAAATCAGTGAATAAATGAGTGGGGCTAAACTGCTGTAAGCAGAATTAGAGGATACATTTAAATGTGTTGGTTTTGTGACGTCAGAAAAACTACGATTTGAAAACGGGCCATTTTTGTAGCTCATATTCCATATAAAGACTGTATGAAAGACTGTAAAATGTACCATTTTAAACAATATTTACAGACTCAAAGCCTTTTTAATCCCATAAAAGTGAAATGGGCCCTTTAATAACTTGAAAGGCATCACAATTGCAATAGGTAGCAGTAAAATCGCATTATTAATTGGTCAGCTAGTGATGAAAAGAGCTGAAACTAAACCTGGTGAAATTGAGTTTATCCACTATGCTGTCCAACCAACTGCCCGTCAATATCAGATCTGCACCAACTGTAGCTTTAAAAAGCTGCTAAAAACCTCACTATTCTCCTCCCCCTTCTTTTAAATATCTGCTCTTCTATTGCACTTTTAAACTTCTTTTAATGAATTTTTTTTTTTTTTTTTTTACTTTATACTATATTTATGCTTCCTAATGTATTAATATTTTTATTCCTGTGAAGCACATTGAAAGACCTATGTGTATGATAATGGTCTACACAAATATACTTGATTTGTCCAGCAAGGGGGGACTACAAGAGAGGGGTTTCTGATAAAGTGGCCAGCTGGTGTAGACTGTCTTTCTATCGTCTGTTGCCTTCAGACAAACTTGAGAAGTGCAAGGATGAGTGTGTGTGTACGGTAATGAACACACACACACACACACACACACACACACACTCAGACCTGCACTTCTCGAGTTTGTCTGAAGGTGAAAGACCAGGCCTTCTTCTCCACTCTTCTCAGAACAGGAGGGACTGAGGGAACGTATGAAAAGAGCTTTGTTCGGTGGCCAAAACTCCAAGGATGAAAAGCCGCCTTCAAAACACAATTAGGAAGTCATTTCTGCATCAAAACAGAGCGACGGAGTGGTGGCAGGGGAACAGAGGGAAATGCTATTGGATATTTCGAGTTTTTAAAGCTAGCGGACCGAGGTCAGATGTCCCCCAGCTGCTTCGGCTCTTTTCGGATTTGTTTCATATCTGAAATTCTTGTATTTTTTGGGCATTTCTTAGTCTTTGTATTTGAGTTTTCTTTTCTAAAAAGTCCTTTAGATGTCTGGAGTGCTTCGACTAATAGGTGAATTATCTGAATTACTAATGAGGGGCTCAGTATGATGATTGTGGGTGGTGCTAATTTGGTTCACTAAGAAAACGTAGACTTTGCTGATACAGATTTCATTCATAACATTCCTAATGAAATTCCGAGTGGAAGTCTGCCTGCATTAAGAATGTGTGGGAGTGGCTTTAATGGTTGGTGCAGGTGAATTTCACAAATGTGTAAAGGTGTGTAGTTTAAAGCTGTGTGCGAAAGTGTGGGCACCCCTGGTCAAGTTACACATTTTGTTGATTTTCTAATGTAGTTTGATGACCACTTTTGCGTGGAACAAACTTAAATATGACACATTTCTGAAAATAATCATGTTAAATAGTATTATTTATCCGCGATGAACTGTTGACCTGTTCAGGATGTCTAGGATAGTGGTCAGCACCCCCACGACCCTGGTTTGACCATGTGGCTCAGAAAATGGATGGATGGACATTATTTATTTGCCGAATTTATTTATTATCTATTTTTTATACATTTTTTCTGATTTTCCTCCCAGCGCTTTTGTCTCACAGTAAGAAGGCCCTTCTGCATATAAGTGGTTTAGATAATGGATGGAGGGATGGATTTTCCTCCCCAGTTTCATTGCATCCAATTTCACCCAGTAGCCAGGACACCCCCCCCCCCCAAATCACATCACACCACCAACAGTGGGAAGGTGAAGATGAACATGTGCCTTCTGTTGAGTATGGTACTTCTGTTATATCAATAAGTGATGGAGTGGCAGGCCATTTCAAAACCTTTAATTTCTCAAAGTAGTTCAGTGCTATTTTTGATTATGTTTTGGATCATTGTCTTGTTTGTAATATCCAACATCTTTTCTTCTCCAGTTCCTTCACTGAATATGGGACCATAGCTTCCAGGACTTGTTGATATTTCCTAGAATCCGTTCTTCTCTTAGTCCCCACATCCTCCTGTGCCACTGTTATAGAAAAAATCTTGACTCAAATCCAAGTTAGGAGAGGAAACACTGAACGCTCTCCGCTGGTTGCGAGCTCGTGGTTTATTCTCTTTGCAAAGAGGGTTCCCATCACACAGAATGTATGCAGGCTGCACATAAGATAAGAAATG
>JBBPCZ010041510.1:5000-13282 GCA_037974445.1 Brycinus macrolepidotus
CTTTGTGGGTCTGTTTTTGTTCGTGTTGCACCATGGTTCTGGAGGAATGTTGTTTCGTTTCACTGTCCTGTGTATATGGCTGAAATGACAGTAAACAATAAGCCTACTTGACCTGACAAACAGTAACGACAGCCTTGTTTACACCTTCTTTTAAAATGCGTCCTGGATGATCAGATCACAAGTGAACAGCCGAAACACATCAAAGTTTGCAGCTGTCAATCAAGCATCTCCAATATGTCCAGCACAAAAGTCTCTGATCAAAGCAGCCAAACTCTCCCAATTACACCAAAGTATAACTGTTTTTTTAATCCCTAATTTGGTTGAGTCCAATTCCACCATATAGCTAGTCCACCAGCTAGCTCCTCTTCACCCCGATCACATAATACCACCAACACTGGGAGGATGAAGACCAGCCTGTGCTTCTTCCACTCTCCATTTTTTTCCAGCATTGGCCCTCTGTCACATGATGCATTGTCTTGTCATGTCCCTGTCGGGGACAAATCATGATGCATTAGCGTTTACACCACCAAATATGTGGTCAAATGTGTCCCAGACCACCTTAGGCAAGATTGATTGGATCATGACATGTCTTGGCGGTAAACTATGCTCGTATTTAGCGCTGACCACTTGTGATTCGATCTCCCAGGACACATTTTAAAACCAAGCGTAAACTAGTCTTTGTTAACGGAGAATGTTTTTGTTCTGATATTTTGTTCTGTCCTTTATAACAAGGAGAGAATCTGTATCAGTGCATGCCTGACATCCTATTAACTGGTTGTGTGGTGATGCAGAGTCAAATTCTAGGCTGTGTTTTAACTTTAAATTAACTGTTTTATCCTATTGGCTGTCACTTAATTGCTCATTAAATATCTAACACTTGTCTGGTGGTCCACATTATAATTATAATTATAATAATATCAGGTGGCTTTTTGTAGGACGGTAGCGGTGAATTAAGAATATGACATTTTCTGACTTCTAAAGGTACTTAAATGGTAAATTTATTTGTTAGCGAAGAATATTGAGTGTATTTTTAGTAAATATTAAGTGAGTAACATGCAAATGGTCGTGTATACTGTCAGAAACCACATAAGCAAGTCAAGCTTGCTGATTGACCCCGTTTGTTGCAGTTTGTGTAGTTTCTGTGTGTTTGATTTGTGGGCATTAAGATTCTTCCTAGTTTTCCTCCTTGTGAAGCCAATTTCGACTGACTCACTCAGCTCGTCGGCCACTCGTGGGCCTGTTTGTTTCGGGCGGTGTGCTGGTAGTGATGACTCACTGCGTGGAAAGAGGATGAAGAAATGGCAGCCATTTCTGTTTCTCCATTCACCTCCAGCGTGAGTCACAGAAGCTCTGGGGGCGCGGAGAGGAGCGAAGCTGCATATAAGTTCGAGACTATTGATCTGACCTCTTGATGGGTTCTGTTGAGGGCTGCAATGATTAAAAACAAGCTTTGATCACCTTTACCTTGGTGGTTTGGGATTAGTTTTCAGAGTTTTCATGAGGATAGTACCATGCCTGAACATGGATATCGGCCTCAATTTAATCGATTGTTAATATAATCAGTAGTGACAGCCCTAATGCTGATAAGTGCTACTGGAGCTGAATTAGTCTTACCAGAGGAGCAGAACCATTATTACTGAGAGAGACCTGACTTCGGCCAGTCAGAAGAGATAATTCACTCTCTTCACAAATTCATACTGGATTAAAATGACTCTGCAGTTAAGACTGTCAGACTGTAAAAAACACACCCTGCAGATTCATACCGGATTAACAGTCATAAATGTTATTTTTAAAATTGTGACTCTTGATACATTAAATAACACTTAAATAACAGAACCTCCTCTTTTCTGTACAAATCCAGGATCTCTAAGCAGCTCTCTCTCTCTCTCTCTCTCTCTCTCTCTCTCTCTCTCTCTCTCTCTCTGAAACCAAACCCCCTTGTTCCCCCTCACAGTCTATCGGAAGTGACTTCTCGGATCATGCAGACTAAGCCCTTTTCACTCTCATCAGGTTTCAGAGCACTTTGGGATACAGGCTGAAAAATATCCCCGGTGATGTGAAGTGAGATTTCATTTGGCTGGTAATGTTTTTATGTCTGAATTTTAATTGAAAAACAAAACTCACATTTTCTAAATTCAGTAATTTTCTGAGCTTCTTATCCTTAACCATGGTGGCGGTGGAAGTGATGGAGTCTATGACGAAAGTTAGAGAAACATCCTGGACAGGTCACCAGTCCAACGCAGGGCACATTCACACATTCACAGCTTGGGGTAATTTAACATCTCCATTTCACCTGACGTTCATGTCTTTGGACTGTATGAGGAAATTCTATCCCCCGACGGAAACCTGTACAGATGCCGTAGAACATGCAAACTGCAAATTGTCCTGCCATTTAAATTTGGTATCTATAAAACAGCTTCCCGATTTTGCAAATTCATTAATAAATACACTAGCATTGAAGTGTTTGTTCAAATATTCGTGTTTTTGGATATTGTATGTACAATAACTTGAATAATGCAGATTTTAACACACCTAGACTAAAGAACGCAAGGTAGTTTTAAATGTTCTGGGAAGCATAAATGATTACTGCTGCTGGCGAGTAGTAAAGTAATAGTGAAGTGATGCATTTGGCACATGCAGAGTGTATTTTTTGGCATCAGCAGCCCTCATACTGACAAACCGTTCAATCATAAAGATTTCTTTTTATTCATTTTTGTTGCTTTTAATTGTGATTTGCATGTTTAAAGTGTCTGAACGTAGGGAAAGGACAATGCATTTATAGCAAGAATATACAATAACGAGCCACTTCATTACACACACACACACACACACACACAGAAACACACACAGCTTGTGCATCCCATATCCCATTCCCCTCACACACACACACACACTTTATCATCATTGCTGGGTGAGTTACTGAGACAGCTGTATGGAATTCATACCGGTGAAGACGCAGTGGGATGAAGTGTGGCTTTTCTAGTGTTTTTTTAAGGGCTAGAATTAGTAAAGTATAATGATGAACCTGATTGACCAGCTACACTTTTGACATTAATGGCTGTGATGCTTGGTCATGGGAAAAATGCAGTTAACCTTTAGAAATGATAATTACCCCAGTGATATCAGACACTGACATGCTGAAATTTGACAACCATTATTTCTCGCGTGTTACTCACCAGGAGTAATTGTGTGGAAAGTGCAGATTCCAAACTTTCTGTCCCACATTACAGTCTGTAAGCAGAGGAGGAAATCTTTTGTTTTCTGATTAAGTGTAAAGTTATTGTTTGTGCAGTCTTGTGTTGCAGAAAAAGCAGTTGTGTTTGTTTTTGGGGAAAAAAAATGGGAAAAAACACAGAAGTGCGACTTGAACTTGACTCAAAGCAGGTGTTCATTGTCATTTCAACCATCTACACAGTACACAGTGAAATTAAACCATTCTCCTTCATCCTGCCAGTAAAGACCCGTATGCAATGGAACCCTTGTGTGGTGGAGGGGTGTGTGGGCTTGCCCGCAGTGCTGGTGTAACATGTCGTGTAAATGTCTGTGACAGAGGGGAGAGGGACCCAGATGATCTTTTCAGCTGTCCCCACTATCCTCTGTAGGGTCTTGCAGTCAGAAGCGGAGCAGTTCCTGAAGTAAGTCATGATGCAGCTGTGCAGGATGCTCTCTATGTTTGTCTTTAAACAATACAGTGAAGTGACAGTATGACCTTGATGCATAAGTTTATGTACTATGATGATTTATGGAACCAGATGGTGTCAGTTAGGACTATTTCTATTGATCATTTCATCATGAAGTTGTAGACACGGTGTAAACGACAGCTGGTGCTTTCAGATGATGTGTGAAAATGAAAAACATAAAAAATGGAGATTTAATTGGTTCTGACAGTGTGCACTTAAATGTGCACTGTGCTAGAAATCACTGTGAATGGGATGAATTACTGAGTAATTCTACATTTTTTCCTCTTCTTGATCTTTAAAAAATATTCAATTAATTAAAATGATTTAATTGAATTAATTTGATGTGTTTCATGCAGCCAGAATGTTCTGCCATTAAACAAAATGTGTTTTGTGTCACATCTGTTTATTTGTTTATTTGCTATGATGTAAAAAACTGGGTGAATGTGCTCTAAATGTGGTGATTCCATAATTTCTGGGTTTGTTTGTTAAAATGAAAGCCCCTGCAGTCACGGCTGCAATTATCCAAATAGCATCCAAACCTCATCATGTGCATGCAAGGGCCCACAGACGCAATGCGAGTGCATCGATTCCCATCAAACATAGTGTCCAAATGTTTATCACTTAATGGGACCACTCACGTAGACCCCCAGGGATTCAGTATCGACGGCGGCTAATGCTGCATGCGATCAATGGCTGGGGTCGTGGAGATGTGGTAAGGGCCGCCTCGAGTCGAAGGGAAAGTCGGCAGAGGCTAATTGATCTGAAGGCTCTGGGACAGGACGACTGCGCGTTGGTAGAGTTCAGGTTCACAAGAGAATCTGATTTAGACCCGGTAGGTTAACGTGTGGTAGGCATGAGGGCTGGGCAATATGACTAAAAATCTGATAAAAATTTCAATGTTCAGTATTGATTGTTTTTGATAATTAAAACGCATTTCCTAATGTGCAGTTTTAAGTCTGGGTAAACAAGTGGGTGATTGTGGCATAGAATATACAAGGTATTTATTATAAAGAGCGTAAAATAAAGGCACTTGCTGCACGCTTTGATTTTCTAGTGTATCTCAGCCCAGCAACAGTGTTTGTGACACGCCATTCTCTCCCCATAGTTTATAGCCTGGTAGTCGTTCCAAAATCATGGAGTCAAACCAGGGGAAAGTTTTTCTATTGAGCCACTTTTTTTATTGTGGTCTTTCATTATTTATAGTCTTGTTTGAGTTTTTTTATTTTTTCTCTGCATTCTTTAGCTGTGCGGCGAAAACCTAAACCAACTAACTTGTTAGCGATGTCCTGGTTCACCTTGACGTTTCTCACAGCGTTAGAGATACATTTGTTAACGTCATAGAAAACTCCCACTGAAATTTATCTTCATCCCAAACACATAGAAGTGCTTAATTTTCGTCAACTTCCCAGTTGTTAGTTTGTATTTCCATTGTTGTTGTATTTTTGTCATGACAACATTTCATCCAATCAAACAGCAGTGATGCAATCAGCTCGGCTGCAGCCCACTTTCAGCCCTGCCGTCGAGCAGCTCAGGTACGGTTCGGGTGCGGATCGCTTTATTTGGAATGGAGAAACATGTTCACAGTGCGGCACCTGTCCTTGTGCCAGTGGAACAGCGGCACAAGTGAGGACTGTACATCGCTACCTAGTCCAGCAAAGTTCAAACTGTTCAGAGTCTTTGCTGCTAGTACCGGTCTGGTCCGCCTGGCATCGTTGGTGCTGTTCCATTGGCAGTAGAGTGTTGTAGATGAAGTAGATTGGACAAGACCTACTAAGAAAATGTTCAGCCATATATATATATATATATATATATATATATATGTCTGTGTGTGTGTATTTTATTTATTAGTAATAATTTTTATTATAAATATAATTACATGTTATATCAATAGGCTGTTGCTGCTATAACTTACCAGCAACCAGTAAGGTGGAATTATGATGATGTCATTTTGGCAGAGGGGCCACTACAGTCACCACACTGGATCGAGTTCATTAGCATTTAGTTGCCCAGGCCCAGTAGAGGTGATTTGGTTTTGTTTTGGGCTGTTTTTTTATTTAAAAGTGGGGCAGACTGGCGGGAATCTGTTTCTCAAACCTGGTGGTGCCGAGTTTATGGAAGTGTTGACAGATCAGACGTCGCCTTGTGGAGAATGCAGGAGGGATTTAGTTTGCTTTGAAGGATTAGGAGTGATACAGTGCCTTTGGGACAGCAGATCCAGCCATGGGATGAAGAGGTGAAGAAGATCAGAGAGCAGAAGAAGCAGGTGATTGGCAAGTGATGGCACTTTAATAGCAGACAGACTGACAGTGAATAGATGCTTCATTTTCACCCTTGAAGCTGCAGACCAGTGACCGCAGTAAACATCACATCAGACGTTCCACCTCTGTGCACTTTTTGGCCATACCATAAACATAAATATTAACTTGTTCTATAAATAGAATCATAAATATATATATATAAACAATATCATTAAATATAACGTTAACACATGCTCACTTAGATATGCAAATTTTAGAGCATAATTTCTATTTTCAAGTTTGTAAAATATAAAAATTGCTGTAACTTTTGCACAGACCAAATTTTGTTTTACTTCTTTTTGTTATTATGGTAAATAATGTAATAAACCGTAATTGTGTATAGAAATGTGTCTTATTTACATTCAGAAAATCAACAGAAACATATGATTGGGGGGCACCCAAACATTTGCATACGACTGTATCAGCCAAAGTAGTGATAATTGAAAAATCTGACATTTTCTGGCTAATAAAGGTACTGAGGTGGTGAACATGCTGTAAATTTATTTGCTAGCAAAGAATACTGAGTGAATTTTTAGTAAATATTTACTGAGTAACATACAAATGTGCAAAAATGTTTGACTGGTAGTGTGTATACTTTTTCTGTTGTTATTTTTATCTTTGTTTATACCTTACGCTCTACACCAGTTCTTAACTCTCTGCTAGGCAGCGAAGCCTCTGCCGCTTATTAAAGCCCCCCTCAGTTTATTCAAGGACGAGTTTCTCCTTCAGTCTGTTCGGAGTTCTCTCAGATGTAACATTTTATCACATTTCAAGCAGGATGAAAGAGAATCTGAGATCCGTGGCGTCCGGCGTGATTACGGAACGAACGCTATTCACTGACGAACTGATATTAAAGCAACCACTCATAATGTAGGGCATAAAATGGTGGATAATACATCCGAAACCTCAGCCAGTAAACATCTAAGTGCACATGATGGCTCTTCCAGTGCTCTCGTGGTATTGTTAGAGAAAGCATCTAAGCGAGTCTTGGTGAATATTTTGAGAAATTACGCATGAGGGGTGTTCTGGAAAGGCTTTTTAGAATCAGCTCCAGAGAAATAAGCAGTCATTTAGTACTCAAATCCCATTTAGAAATATCTCACACCGATCATTACTTTAATGGGCCAATAACATGAAAAAACTGGGGGAAAAAGTAGCGTGTCCTGAAAGTGCCTTTGATGTTTACTTAGAAACTGTGAAAACAGCTCGTTTTGAAGGAATCATGGTTGTGATGTCACATAAACCCATTTTCCATATGGGCTCCTACTCAGTGATGCAGGGTGTGGTTCTTGCGGAGCTATCGGAGCGGAAGGCGTTGGGAAAACCATTAAACGTTGCGCTGTTCATGGCTGTCGGGATGATGAGGTCATTTTAATGAAACTCGTACATAATTTATAACTGCACTTACAGTGTATATTCTTACACTTCAGAACCAATCAGTTACATTTGGTTTAAGTATTTCTAATGTTTTCTTGTAATAAAAAGAGCAGTGTATCGTTTACCTTTTTTTTAATCCAAGGGAGGGCCCAAACAGTTGGGCTTAGGGAGAAAATGTGGACCAGGGGCTCTTTAAGTTCAGCGATCACACAGTGATGGGAGGACCCAGGCCTTCTTTAGTGATAAATGTTTCTGGACTCGCGCATCCTTCTGGAAAAACAGTCTGGAACTGTTTGTAGGTTTAATCCCGCCGTTACGGAGAGCAGCGCTTAAGGGCCTTGAGAGGCCACTGATCGCCATGGCGACAGTCCAGGCCAGCCTCCGCTGTAACAGCCAGCCATTAATCGTACAGAGACGGAGGCCAGATACACAAGCTTTGTGTAATCTAAACACACCGCGCACCAGCACAGCACACACACATAAACACACCTCAGCGTTTAGGACCTTGTACGCTGCTGGCTGTCGAGAAAGGCTGCTGGCTTGTGTGTGTATGTGTGTGTGTGTGTGTGTGTGTGTGTGTGTGTGTGTGCGTGCATGTGTGTGCGTGTGTGTGTGCATATGTGTGTGTGTGCATACATGTGCTGAGCTTCGGGAAAAGTCGGGAAAAAGTGAGACACTTATGTTTTAATACTGATCATCAAACACAGTCACGTCCCGTTATCTTCATTATTATTCTATTGGATGCTGGTTGGAGGAAGGCTCCACATATACAGTACTGTGCAAAAGTGTTGACCCTTCATTTCTTCATATTTTGCTTCCAAAGATCCAGACTTTCTTGTATTTTAATGTACTCTTGAGGAACAGTTCTCCAGGCTTCCTGAAGGACTTTCAAAGTCTCTCATTTTCAGTCCAGTCCCTGAACCTGACC
>JBBPCZ010041519.1:0-13282 GCA_037974445.1 Brycinus macrolepidotus
TGCGTGTGAGAACGTTGGCTCCTGGTGGGAGCCTTTACTCAGTGGTGAGCGTTCTCAGAGCAAAGTGCGTAGTAAACTGACTCTCTCGTGTGTGTCCGCGATTGGGTTCTTCCACTACGCTACACTGGGTTAACTTTGGTTCAGGCACGTTCTCCGTCGTCTGTGACAGCAGACTTGAAAAAGGTCTATAGTTTAATAGTTCACTGGGTTAAAAAAAAAATTCTTAATAAAATAATTTTGGTACGTATCCAAGACTGAGAAAAGAGTTCATTATTGTTAAAAGAGCCTTGTATATTTCTGGTAACACTGCTTTGAGCAAACTTGCATATACAAGTAAAAGATTGAGAACTAAATAACTAACTAGTTCCAATTACTAAAGTGGGGTAAAATGATTCCAACCGCTCTCTGGACTCAACTGGTCGTGAAAGATCACAGGTTTATTGAGAAAAGCTTTGCATTTTGATTTCTGGTAAAAAAAAAAAAAAAAAGTTTCATGTTTTGTTACTAAAAAATGTCATAGCATCATTGCTAATACACACTGCTGGTTCTGGAATTTATTCATTTAGAAATTGTGCTAAATAATAATCTTATTCTTATTGCTTTCAAACAAAGAGAAAGGATAGAGAACATGTGTAGAGTGAGAGTGAACCTCCCAGACTGACAGAATGAACCTTGCAGGCAGAATAGAAAATTTTTCTTTTGTCACACACCCTTTACCCCCTAGATTTTAGACAGTCTGTTTTAAAGCATGAGTATAATCACTGTACAACAGGGTAAACTTTAATGGGACTACATTCTCTAAAGTAAAGCATTCATTCATAATGTCCCAGCCAGTAGGATCAGCTGGTTCCACACTTCAGTGACTAATTTACGTAGAATTTTTTTGAGGAAAAAATGAAATAAAAAATGTTGCTCTTCCAGATGTTTAACTGAATAAATGATTTAAAAGGTAATAATGTTTAAAACTACATTATCATTGCCACAGCCATAGCTTACACACCAACTGATAATCAACCAACACACAGCTCCGGAAAAAAATAAGAGACCACTGCAATTGAATTTTAAATCAGTTTCTCTATGAGTATGACAACCATTCCATGCCAGTGTCTGTTAAATTCATACACAAGCACACCTCATTCTGCTTTATGAGGTACTGATTAGGTGACCACCTGAATCAAATCTTATTTAATGAGGAAACATATAAAAAAACACTGCTGAAATCAACACTCTTCTCTTGCAATGTGACCAGTTGGTTGGCAAAACACAACTAGAAGTACGTCAAAGGTAATTATTGCCATTTTGTTTAAGAGTGAACATGAGATTTGTTTTCTTTGAATTATTCAAGTTCTGTAAACACTGCATCTTTTCTCTTATTTTGATGTATTGTCATTTCCTTTAAAATTATGCTTTAAAGAACAATATTTTTATTTAGAAATTAGGAAATATTGTCAGCAGTTCTTAAAAACTAAGGCAAAGCTGTTCAGTTCAGTACTTGCACCCATAAAAGATAAAACCTGAGAAACTGAACATTTTTGCAGTGGTCTCTTATTTTTTTCCCAGAGCTGTATAATATCCCCCCCCCCACACACGTTTTCTTCATTTTGTCATTTTTCTACATTCATTTTTATTGTTAGAGCCATACTATCAAAGTCTTAATAAATGCCCATTTCAAGTCTCATCACACTAACAGCAAACTCAATGGGGTAGGACAGAAGAGTCTAGTTCTACAGGTGATGGTCTTTTTTTTCCAGGTCATTATTTCATCAACAATTTCAAGTTACTAAAGCAGAGAGAGAATCCAAACTCAAAGTATAAAGGAAATAAAAGAAATTGGTAAGTATGACGGGCTACATCAGGCAAACCTGGAGCGTACTGTGCCAATGCTGCACAAATCGTCCAGAACATAAAAACCACTAAAATAATTCAGAAACTAGATCCAAAATAATTTCTTTTTTGAAAAGAATCAACTTTCAATGTACAAAACAGTTATTTTGTTTAGTTTTTTTTTTTAAGTATATTTTCTTATAAAATGTTCTCAAACACAAGCGTATTGTAGTTCTTACGTCATTTATTATTATTTATACATTTTTCTCTTGATCTATCAGTGTGATTGTATACCAGTGCTGCAACTTTTCTTTTTATTTAATGGCATTTAAAAATAAGGATCAACACATCTTTTATATAAAGTATAACTGCTGGTCTTAGGAAAAAAACACACTAAGAAACCCATGAATCTAAGAGGCACACTATGGGCTTTTTTAAAATATACATAATAATATCAACAATGAAAAAACAAACAAATTAACAAAAAAATGAACATCCTAGTATTACACAGTCGCCAGCACCTAGTAAGGTGCAAAAGATAGCTAAGATGAAAATTAACTGAACTTAGGTTGCTTAAACCCTAAAGAATGTTAGAAATTGTATAAAAAAATGTTATAAAAAAAAGACAGAGTGAAAAAAAATGAATGAACAGACAAAACAATATTTCTCTTGCAGTGGTGTTTTTTTGGAAGGACAGGAAGGTAGGTCTTAAGAGCAGCATTTGGACATGGCTGGAGGCATCTTTGGTTTGGTCATACACACAAAGGTAACATGAGCCTACACATTCCAAACAGTATTCCAACTATGGAATGCATGGGAAGCAGAACCTAAACCTTCATATTTTGTGGGAAAACCAGTTTTGCTCAGGGCGAGCAAAAGGTTGTGAAAACGTAACTGTGTCATGGATCTAGTGGAGAACAAGTACATTTGTTCAATCTGGGGCAGAATGTGTGATGCACAGTGAAAATGGCCACCAACAAGCATACTTTCAACTCCTCTTTGCCATAATAATGCTAGGTTGACAACTTTGCTGACACTCAAACAAGCCTTTAAGTAAACTTGAGCAGGAATTCATGAGAAAAGTCTGTGAAAAGTCAACTTTCGACTCAAAAGTGTGGCAAAGGTTTGGCTTGATCAAACAGTACTACGAGATAAGCAACATAATGCACTTTACTTTATGGCATTCCCCATAATGCAATGACTTTCCTTCAACTGAGCTGTTGGAAAAAAAAACCCACTCCAACATAGTTGACAGTTTTCTGCAACAACCATGACTTCGGGAAGTTCTTTTTCATCTAACATGCCTGGTAGAGCCAAGCGGAAGTTCAGAATGGCAGGAACCACAATGACGAACACCAGCATTACAGAGTGGCTGTAAAGGAGAAAGCTGGGGTCTCAAGTGGTGGCCCCAGTCTAAGTAATCAATTCTCCACCCACAAAAACATTTTCTTAGCCACTCTTGCTAGGTTAAACAAGCTTTAGAGGACACTGACAAATGTCATTCAGCCTAGTGAGGAACTGCAGCACACACGTCATGTGTGGGAAAGGTCATAAAAATTAAATGCTAATTAGATGTTTATGCAAGGCATAGGTGTACAAAATGTCATCACATTAGACCAATCAGAAGATGCCTGGCAGCATTTTTCCTTCCCATACAACATTTAGTTGGTGGACACGAATGGGTTGAACTCAATGTTATGTTGTGTCTCCAAACAAACTACTAAAGTTTCTTTGGGCTGAATGAGATTTTTGCCAATATTCAATAAAGCTTGTCCAACCTAGCAATAGTTGCTTAGTAAGAACGCGTTTGTGAGGGCGTTAGGGCATAGGGCAATTCTCAAGTCTGTGCGCATTTCTGCCCTGGCTATCTACTGCCCAACAGACTAGATGAGAAGCATATGCCTAAGCATATTCTCTCAGGCCATGAGGGAAAGATGGGGTTAGACTTCTTCTTGTCCTTTCAAACCTGCAGGAAATTTTCAATTTGTTACACTGGTAAGAACACAGAACAAAAAAAAAAACACCTGTAAAACAGATCTGCATATATCAAGGATAAGAATAAGTTTGATATGATCAATGAGTCCGCATGACCAGTCATATTTAACTGCAACCACCCCCAGCAATGAAGTCCAGTAGCACCATTTTATTTGCCTTTTTTCCCTCTTGTTTATAGAGTTTCTAGCAGTGAAATGAGCATGCTATGATTAAACAGGAGGCCTTCTGTACATACATGCAACAAATGTATTGCAGATGTTACATTAGTTTGAGATGTATGCAAAAGACCTGGTGCACTAGGTTTTGCAGCAGAAAAAATGGATTTCGCTTGTGCTATATTTGACCATGGACCAGAAACTGGTGATCTGACCATTCAACAACTGGGAGGGGGGATTTGGGGGTGCTTCTGAACGAAATGGGCTATAAAACGTTCCACTTGCTGACTCATTTGGGGCCAGAAATAACATGTCAATGTGTTTTCAATGGCCTTCATAACATCATTAGAGGAAAAAACAGCTGGGCAACGGGAGGCCTCACTGAAATAGTAAAACCTTTGGGAAAATTTGACAAGCTCAGTAAACAAAAAAGCTGCACTCTTTCTGCTGACGTAAGTCTGAATTTCTTTTTCCTTTTTTGCAGTGCAACAGTGGGAATCAAATTGGGACATTTCAGTCATGACTTCATATACAAAAAGTTTTGAACCTCTAGGGCAACATTTTACTGGTCCATGTTTAATTCAAAACATTTTTAAGGCATTTTTAACACATTTTTTAAATTTCAAAGAGTTGGGTATGACTGTGGACAGAACACCAAAAAGCCCTTAACATTTTGCATATGAAAAAGAGAAAGATAGTCCTCGTACAGCAAAAGCATCTCAGCCTTTCCCCTCTCAAAGTACAAAGTGATCCAATCTCAAAAGCTGCACCTACTGAGAACAGGAGACTTTGTTTAGAGAAATGATGAAACCATGAATGCCCAATAAACAGAATTTAGGTATATTTTATCACACGCGATTCTTCTAAAAAGGTTTTATATCGATTTGGAAGAAAATCCCCAACTTGCTCAGAAAGGACTATATCTTTGTCCAGACTAAAATTGAAGGTTGAATGCCTGGAGACAAAAAAAACTAAAATGTTTTCAAACAAAGTGACTTAATTCTAGCATTTCAAGGCAGAGCCAAGAGCCACAATAATTCTGACCAGTTGCAACAGCATGTGGTTTATGATTAAAATGGCCACTACAACGGTTGCATGAGCCTGACATGAGGGTTCACGAAATGATCGTATTGATTATGGCACTGAACTTCAAGCTTGCAGTGTTCAGATTGTCAATGTAAACATCACTCATGCCAAGCATCATGAGGAGTCATGGTGGTTTGGCATGAAAATCTCGAATGTGAGGTAACATGAAAAAGTTTAACGCTGCGGAAGTTCCACCTCAACCATGCGGACATCGACTGACTGGTGGTACCACAGTACAACTTAATCAGCCAGAGCATGTCTCAGAGCTGATTTCCCCACAGGATTAGATCACAAAATCACAGAACTCAATTTCATGCTCAATAAAAAAAAAGCCAAATCAGTGTAATGTAATGTAATATGCTGATTTCCCTAGTAAATATTGAGAGAACTGGTCCTCGAACAGACTTTCTCAAGATAAATGTCTGTACTTCGACTGAGGGAACACAGGGAATTTTTCAACATGAACAACCACCAGCAAATATAATAGGTTCAAATGTTTTTCTTTTCTCCTCCCACACAAAACAGGAACACTGCAAAGCTAACAAAAAAACTTGACTGTTCATCTAAGCCAAAGGAACTCTATTTAAAGAGTCACAAAACAGCATCAATCAAAGAGTGGCTCTCCCTGGCATTGTGAGAAAATATTTTGGCTTTTCAAAAGCTAACTTAATCTAGCGGTTTCTCCTGACGAGTTTGTTCCCACATCAACGCACGTCTAACACCACACACAGAGGAAATGAAAGCGAACTGTCAGTTTTTAAGCTAGTCAGTCTTTGGCTAACTTTACAGTTACGTAGCATAACAATCTGAAACCCCACGATACTGATCCACAATTACAAAAATCAGCCCTCAGAAGGGTCAATTAGTATTCAGAGAAAATCGCAAAGAGAAGAATTACTTGAACTCTGTGGTCGCCTACATGATATACACAAATAAAAACAACTAATGAGAAATGATAAAAGCAAACAATGCAAGAAAGTTGCCCTGGAAAACTAAAATCCAAGTGGGCTCCATGTGAGTGCCCAGCTATGCAAGAGGCGCAACTAATTCTCTCATTATACTTGTTTAGCCATGCAGCGGCTACTTGGGCCATCATGGACGGTTCATATTTCAACAATCTCACCAGTTCTCATCCATTTTTTGGGTTCTGCTGTCAATCAGCATCGTCATTGGACCAGCCATGACCACTAATAGCATCAAATAAACTATCGTTAGGTGCAAGTGCTCCATTCATCGTCAGTGTTGTAGACCCCTCTGAACTATATGCTGCTTGTAACCAAGACACAAAATGTGTAGTGTTCTCCCGGCATAATCTGCAAGACTAGCTCCTTGTTAATATGACTCATTTCCATCCACAGACTCAAAACACCTGATTAGGATTGTTTTGAAGAAAATCTTAAAAAAAAATAAAAAAGTACTTATTTGCTTTAAAAAAAGAACAAAGGGGATATAAGTCGATATCTATGCAGCAGCTAAATTAACAGAAAGGATAAAAAGGAGAAAATATATATTTTTTTTGCTTCATGTTTCATAATCATGTTTCTTCTTTGCCCCCGCTGCCATGCCGCCATCTTGCAGACTGTTGGCATGGCAACGGAAACTATCATCATAAAATGGTACAGTAGAAGAGATAGCTAGACCATGAGGGGGCAGGCTGTCCTGGGAAAGGGTCCGCAAAGAGGTCCAGTGACTGGTCATGCGGCTCGCTGTCAGGAATAATGGTTGTAAGGGGGGAGAGGGTGTCCAATGCCATTCTGGTAGTGGTGGTGCTGGCGATGGGTGATGTACTCTGCATAGCTCATAGTCATCTTTTCGCTACGGTACCTGAAAGAACATTCACAAAAAATTACAGTACATTCACAAAAATTACAGGAAGTACTCCATTAAACTATTGTGCTCTACAGTAGAGTTCTATTGCTTCGATTTAGTTCAGTTCCTAGATGTGCCATGTGCTTCTCAGAATATACACTTACTATAGGGCTGGATGATATAGCCAAAAATCGTATCACGATATGGGTTTCCATATCATTTGGCGCTGAAAAATAATTATGTTTTCTAAAGCTCAACTGAACTTCTGAAATTTTAGATCTTTTTGTCAGATGTTCCTATGGTGTACTGAAGTACAATCATGTCGTGTGGCTCGAGGAAAGAGGACACAAATGCAGGAGTGCAGAACACAAACGGGTTTTAATTCAAACGAAGGCTTAAACAGTCTTTGAGAGACAAGCAGTTGTCCTAACTGAAATCTAGAAAGTCCTTTAAGAGAAATGCAGAAGCCGCCCTCTTCGATCAGGACACAGGCCGAGGGTCACGCTCAGTGCAGGTCGCGAAGACGTCGCTCCTTAGGTGAGTCTAGTTTTTTCTTCTAGTTTTGAAACTAGTTTTTACTCCACTCTAGGAGTCACAAGGAACCCATGGGTAACAGAAGCTCCGTGTCATGCGGCAGCCACGAGGGAAACTTCCAGCCAGCGAGTGGTTTCGCCTCGCTGGTTAACACTGGAACACAGGAGAGATAGAGAGGGCAACATCAAAGCCTACTAGTATAGAACTGAGAGGGCACCTCTTACTCTACACCTTGAAGGGGAAAACAGAGCCTTCCCAGTTCGTAGAGCCAGTAGGTGAACAGAACAGACGGGTCTTGAGGGAGTCGCACACCGGACTACTGGGTCGGCTGGAGGTTTTAAAGGAGAGACACAGACACGCAGACCAATCACACAGACCAAACAATCATCACTGAGTTAACAGACAAGACGAGACACCTGGAAACACAAGGGGAAACTGAGGCAGGTAATCATTAGGGAGAACACGAGGGCAGACACAAGACAGGTGCGTTGCCAGGCAACGCACCAAACCAAAACAAACCTACACGTGGAGAGGGGGGCGTGTCAGGAAAACCTCAGATCAGTAGACCGGTGATTCAGACCGTTGGGGGCGTGGCGGAGGCGGCACGGATGTGACACAAGCATTTCATAAGTTTCAAAGCCTTTTATTGACAATTACATCGTTTATGCAAAGAATCAATACTTGCAATGTTGCCCCTTCTTTTTCAAGACCTCTGCAATTCACTCTGGCATGCTGTCAATCAACTTCTGGGCCAAATCCTGACTGATAGCAACCCATTCTTGCATAATCAATGCTTGGAGTTTGTCAGAATTTGTGGGTTTTTGTTTGTCCACCCACCTCTTGACGATTGACCACAAGTTCTCAATGGGATTAAGGTCTGGGGAGTTTCCTGGTCATGGACCCAAAATTTTGATATTTTGTTCCCCGAGCCACTTAGTTATTACATTTGCCTTATGGCACAGTGCTCCATCATGCTGGAAAAGGCATTGTTCTTCACCAAACTGTTACTGAATGGTTGGGAGAAGTTGCTCTTGGAGGATGTTTTGGTACCATTCTTCATTCATGGCTGTGTTCTTAGGCAAAATTTTGAGTGAGCCCACTCCCTTGGATGAGAAACAACCCCACACATTAATGGTCTCAGGATGCTTTACTGTTGGCATGACACAGGACCTTCTCTAGACAATCCTTTTTCCGGATGCCCCAAACATTCAGAAAGGGGCTTCATCAGAGAAAATGACTTTATCCCAGTGCTCAGCAGTCCAATCCCTGTACTTTTTGCAGAATATCAGTCCGTTCTTGTCACGAGGTGAAGACATGAATGAGAGTAGAACCACCAGTTAGACCAGTGTAGCGTGGCGGATGAACCCAAACGCGGATAAACACGTGAGAGTTGGTAAACCACGCACTTTGCTCTGAGAACGCTCTTCACCAGAGTTAGGATTCCCACCGGAGTCCTCGTTCTCACTCACACAAAGAACAGAGTATATAATGCCAAAAATAACGGAGAAAAAATCACTAAAGTACTCACGGTACCGTGGGAACAAAGGAGATGGTTTGGATGGACGACTCAATGACAGAGCAATGAGTCTTACCTTTCTTCCTGTTTATATACCCTGTGACGCATGTCATTCCCTCGAGCCCTTGTGCGTCATGTGTCTATTGCATGTGACAGTGGCAGGGTGTTTTTTCCTGCTATTAGGGAATACTGTTGCCATGAAGGGGTATACTTGGTCTGAAACAATGTTTAGATAGGTGGTACTTGTCAAAATATCATCCGCATGTATGCCAGGACTCAAGGTTTCCCCAGCAGATTATTGCCCAGGGCATCACACTGCCTCTGCCCGCTTGCCTTCCTCCAATAGAGCATCTGGTGCTATCTCTTCCCCATGTCCAGGCCACCTACTTTCATTGGTCCATGGCCCTGTTCTGATGCTCTTGTGTTCATTGGAGGCACTTTCAGCAGTGAACAGGTTTCAGCATTGACACTCTGACTGGTCTGTAGCTACGGTTCTCTGATACCTGTTTATAATGGCCAGAATGATCTCTTTCATTTGTGCTTCAGTAGCTCTTTTGTGGGATCAGACCAGATGAACTAACCTTTGCTCCCCACATGTATCAGTGAACTTTGGGCACCCATGACCCTGTCACTGGTTCACAGAGTGTCTTTTCTTTGACCACTTTTGGTAGGTACTAACCATTGCATAGCAGGAACACCCCACAAGACCTGCCGTTTTGGAGATGCTCACCCAGTCATCAGAGTTGCTCATGTCTTTATGCTTGCCAATTTTTCACTTGCTATTTAACATATCCCACCCAGGTACCACTGTAACGAGACAATCAATGTTATTCACTTCAAATGTCAGTGGTTTTAATATTGTGGCTGATCGGTGTATGTCTAAGTCACCAAGTAAGCTTGTACTGGGAGTGTGGGTCTTGTTGCTCCAATAACACATTCCAGAACCTGAAGAGCTATGTACATCTTACATGTTATTGTGTAGTGGAAGCTTCAAATGACAACTGAAAATGTTTGATGTTCAAACTGAACTTTTACTGTCGGATATGCTGCAGTTTTACAAGGAACAATACAAAAACCCTTTTTTCCTCGAAGCACGCTCTCCCAAGTACAACAAAATCAGCAACAATGGCACTTGGCTGCAACACCCCTTCACAAATAAAAGCACTTCTGTCAGCTGAACACATCGCTTCAACAAACTGCCTGTAGAAGTGCGAATGATACAGGAGTAAATTAATCTATCTCTCCCTGGAAACAGTTCAGTTATCCTGCCCATTTTCCAGATCTGCCTGGGTAGATTATCCGCTACTATCAGAACAATATCTCCCACCTTCAGCACAGTGGGTATAGGTGTCTCACAGTTGTGAGCCGATTTCAAGTCCATCAGGTATTTCTTTGACCAGTGGTTCCAAAAGCTAGTTAAAAGTCTCTGTTGGTACTTCCATCTCCGACCCATGTCTTCCCTGCTGACATTGGTCACATGAGGTAATGTAAACACAGTCTTTGGTGGTAGGGAAGTCTTTCCCCAACTAGGAGGTGAAAGGGCAAAAGTGAATGGTGCTCTGATGCTTCACTGGATACATAAAAAAGAGGCCTGGAGTTCAACACAGCCTATACCTCTGCAAGCGTTGTTGTTAATTCTTCAAATTTCAGAGACGTCTTCTCTAGGACCCTCTTTAGCCTTTATAGATCTCTCAAGTGTAATGTGCAACTAGAGTGCAATGTTAGCCTTTTTAGCCTAACCACTTGTCTTGACATGTATGGCCCTGCAAAGTCTACACTTCAAAGGGTGGAGAGTCTGTAACTGTCTCTGAACCTACTGTGCTGGTTTTGCCTTCAGTCTTCTGCAAATGTAACAAAGTGAAACTATAAATCTCACTAGCTGTCTTTCCTTTGAAACCCAGTATCTCTCTCATCTGCAATAGAGCATCTCTGACACCAGAATGCACCACTTGCTCATGACAGTACTGAACTAGCACATCAGAGTGCTGCTGATTTGTAGGTAGTACCCATAGGTGTTGCTCTCTGATACTGAAATCAGAGTGCTGCATTTTCATCTAAGAAGGATTTCAAGTCTCTGAGGGTTTCAAGCTGATCTCTTGGCTGATACTATGTTCTTGTGTCAAAATTTATTTAGATTTTTGTTGGAGCAGCCTGACAAGAGGCTGTTACAATAATCGAGTCTGGAAGTAATAAAGGCATGGACTAATTTTTCTGCATCATGGAGACATAGTGCACTTCTTAATTTAGCAATATTTCATAGATGAAGGAAAGCTCATTTTGAAACAGTCCTTATATGTGTGTTGAATAAAGGTTGGGATCCATAGTGACACTGAGATTCTTTACAGTTAACGTTGGAGAGGCTGAGAAACCAGCAAGATCAAGCATTAAACCTGACAGTTTGCTTCTAGCAGCTTTCAGACCTAGTAGAAGCACCTCAGTTTTATCTGCATTGAGTAAGAGAAAATTATGTGACATCCAGTTTTTTATATCTTTAATGCAGTCCCCAGTCTTATTTAATCTAAGTTTATCATTGGGATTGGAAGAGATATAAAGCTGTGTATCATCTGCATAGCAGTGAAAGCTAATCCCATGTTTCCGGATAATCATCCCTAATGACAGCATGTACAAAGTAAATAAAAGAGGTCCTAAAACAGAACCTTGTGGGACACCATATTTTACTTTGGTGGGTGCTGAGGATTCCCCATTAGCTCTTACAAACTGATGGCAGTCTGTCAGGTATGATATAAACCAAGATAAGGCAGTTCCAGTGACTCTGACAAGGTTTTTTAGTCTATCTAGTAAAATAGAGTGGTCAGTCGTGTCAAATGCTGCACTAAGGTCATGCAGAACCAACAAAGAGACTAATCCTTTGTCAGCGGACAGTAAGAGATCATTTACTATATTTACTAAGGCTGTTTCTGTGCTATGATGAGGCTGGAACCCAGATTGAAATTTTTCATATATACGGTTTTTGTGTAGTAATGAACATAACTGGTGGGCCACGACTTTCTCTAAAAATCTTAGATAGAAATGGAAGGTTAGAGATAGGTCGATAATTTTAAATGAATCAAGGTGCGTTTTTTTAAACAGAGGTTTAATAACTGCTAATTTAAAGGTTTTGGCAGATAACTAAAGTTAAGTGAGGCATTTGATACTGATAGGAGAGGTAGGACTTCTTTAAGCAAGCTTGTAGGAATAGAGTCGAGCGTACAGGCAGAGGATTTTGAAGAGAGAATAATTGCAGAAAGTTCTGTTTGTCGGACTGGGTTAAAAGATGAAAGTTTCTCAACTACAGCTGAGATTTGAACAGTATCTGTGTCTGCTGAATCGGGCGGCAAATGTGGTGGAGTCGAATTTCTGGATTGAATTTGTTGTCTAATTATTTCTAATTTATTGTTGAAAAAGTCCATAAAAACATCACAAGTATAATTTGCAGGAACCTGTGGTTATGCACCTCCCTGGTTCCTAGTTAGTTTAGAAATTATACTAAACAGAAACCTTGGATTATTTTTATTAGATTCAATGAGGCATGATAGATAGGCTGAGCATGCTGGGGTAAGTGCTCTGTTGTAGTCTCTAAGGCTCTCCTTCCAGGCGGAGTGGAAGGATTCCGAATTAGTCGATCGCCATTTGCACTCTAGACTATGCGCATTTTGCTTTCAAGCATGTGTTTGATCATTATACCAAGGAGCCAGCTTTTTCTGTCTGACTTTTTTGCATCTTAGAGCTGCAACGTAGTCTAGTGTGGATCGAAGAGAGTTCTCGAAGCATTCAGTTAGGTTATCAAGGTCTGCTGGACAAGATGGAGTGCCAAAATGGGGTTGATATTTCTGGAAGATTTTCAATAAAACTATGAGCTGTGGCAGACGTAATTGCACGATTAGTACAAAAGCGAGGGGATGTGCTTACATTATGATTAAGATGAAGTTCATATGTAATGAAGTAGTGATCTGAGATTACTGTAGACTGAGGAAGAATAGGCATTAACACCAAGAGTCAAGATTAAGTCAAGTGTATGGCTACAGCAGTAAGTAGGACCTGTTACATGTTGGGTGAAGCCAACTGTATCTAGAACTGAAGTAAACACAGAGGATCCTGTTCATTTTCAAAGTGAATATTAAAATCTCTAATAATTATAATTTTATCACAGCAAACTGCTAAATTTGCTATAAAACAGCTGAAATCTTGTAAGAGCTCTGTATATGGCCCTGATGGCCTGTAGACAGTAATTAGGGAGAGAGAGATTTTATTTGTATCTAAATTAGTTATATTAAGGAACAGAGTTCCAAAGGACGAGAACTTAAACTCAGTTATCTGTTTAATACTTAAGGCACTTCTATATATGGTTCCTGTGCCTCCCCCT
>JBBPCZ010041588.1:0-13278 GCA_037974445.1 Brycinus macrolepidotus
GGCACCACTGAGGTACCCTTGAGCAAGGTACCGTCCCCACACATTGCTTTCCGGGCCCTGTGTTCCTGGCTGCCCGCTGCTTCACTTGGTGAATGGGTTAAATGCAGAGAAATTTTTCCTGCTGTTCACACTGTGTGCTGTGGTGTGTTCACGTATGACAAATTGACACTTTATACATACATATAAATATATATATATATATATATATATATATATATAGAGAGAGAGAGAGAGAGAGAGAGAGTTATTATTCTGGAATAATTTTGGCCTATTTTGCAGGTCCTTTAGTTCAGCCTTGAATTTAAAGACTTTTAATTAAAAATGTGTTCAATTTTTTTTATACATTTTTACAATATCATTGAAATGAAAATGTTTTATTTGTTTATATTAATAATAATATCCAAGTAGTGAAATTCCATTCAGTAGAATAACCACTAGAAGGCCTGCACAAAGGCTTGACTGAAAGTAACCAGTAACCAAGAAAGTGAAAGCACTGAATTGTAGAATACCTTGAGAAACTCTATCGCGGTGTGAGCAGGGTGTGTGTGTAAGTAAACTTCGCACAAGTTCATCCAGGGCCATAGCCAGCAATGGCAGAATTTGAAAGTGTACAGTGTGACATATGACATAACAAAATACTCACCAGCAGGAAAGGGAAAATGAATCCCAGCACACCGAAGCCGGCCCACAACAGAATCCCAATAAACACAAACGCAGCCGAGCGATACGACTGGACAAATATCTCGTGGCTGAGCGATGGGATCACCCCAGCTGTCAATTAATGACAGACAATCAATTAATGCATTTTTATTAATGGCTTTGAATTACATAATTATGTTTGTGTGGTAGTTTACCTGGTCCTCCTCCAAAACAGATCATGAAGAGGAAGACGAGGCCGACGGTGCTGTACGGAATCCAGAAGGAGTGATCCTGATAATGAAAGAGATTGGATACTGAGTAGAAATTATTTGAGCTGACATTAGACACTTTGTATGAAAAGGGTTTTCCTGGAGCTGGATGTTTAGAACTCAGGTACTTGACCTCCACCAGTAACATTTAATTTAAGATTTAAAGTTTTAAAAAGAGGCTAAAACAGCCTTGTTTTCCACTGCTTTTAGTTAGCCAGTACGATTTGAACAAAAATCCTGCACTTTTATCTGGTTTCTTTTATATTGCTTTCTTCACCTTTATTTAACTTAAGAATCAGAATCAGAAAATGTAACTGATCCCGGAGGAAATTGCTTGTGCTGTGACTGCACAGACACACAGAGACACAAAGACAAGAACTATATAAAATATTAAGTCTAAAATAAAATCTAAATAAATAAATTTGCCTTGCCTATACAGTTGTATGCAAAGGCTGGAACACTGGAACACCCTTAGTCAAATAATGTGTAATAAACTCAAATATTAGGGCAGAATTTCTATTTATTTGCTGAGTTTAACATTCTGGAAAAGATGTGCATACATACACATACCACATTGTATGCTTTTTCCCATCAAATATGTGAAAGAAGTAATTAAACAACAGCAATTGTGCATTACTGACTACATAAAAAAAATACTGAAAATCAACAAAACAAACACAACAAACACGCCCAACTTTTACACTGTACATAAATACTGTCTTTTGGATCAGTTTGGAAAACTGATCTATGGTAGTATGGCTGAATCAAAATCATATGAATGTGGCT
The DNA here is from genome assembly GCA_037974445.1 of Brycinus macrolepidotus. Taxonomy (NCBI): domain Eukaryota; kingdom Metazoa; phylum Chordata; class Actinopteri; order Characiformes; family Alestidae; genus Brycinus; species Brycinus macrolepidotus. Next base: position 1,695 of record JBBPCZ010041588.1, read on the forward strand.
ATTAGGTGAAAGTCCTCACCTTCAGCTCCAGACTGAGGGTGATCAGGGCCATAATGACCGCCATGGAGCCAAAACCTGCCCAGAGCAGCACTCTCCTGCCCACACGGTCAATCAACATACCCTGTATGTATAAATACACAGAAACTCACAGTAAGACATCAAACTGTACATACACACAACTGAACTCATACACTCTGTCACAGACCATACATTCAGCTTTTAAATCTTTTAACAAACTTTTAAATGACTGGTTTAATTTGTGGTTTAACTCTGCGATACTGCAGGACTCACACATGTGATGTTGGTCAGGACTTCGGACACCCCCACTCCCAGAGTGACATAACGGATCTTATCCACAGGAATTCCTGCCTCCTCGAAGATGCTGAAAGAAAATATGCTGATCTGCACAAATTACAGAATATGTCAGTTATACACACATACACACACACACACATACACACACACACACACACACAGATACAAACAAACATATATACAGTATTTTTTAATGCAGTCTTGAGAAACACTTCTCTAGGCTTTCTGAAGGACTTTCAAAAGCTCTAAGTTTCAGTCCAATCCCTGAACCTGACCAGTTCAGAGCAATGTTTTCTTTAATAAGCCACACAGTGACCTACGTATGACTCGGTAAACATAACAAAGCATCTAACTTAAGTCCTGAACCCATGAAGAAACAGGTGCAGATCATTCCAGATGATCAGGCGGTGATCAGTATACTGGTGGTGCTGAATGCTGAGTGGTTGGAACACCTTTATCTAGGCACCTTGTTCCCATTTCTTTAATTTAATCTATCTATCTATCTATCCATCTATCTATCTATTTCTCTATCTAGATAGATAGATGGGGCAGCAGGTAGCCTAGTCGGTCAGTCAGTCATTAAAAAGACCATATCATCCAAGTTTTTCATGGCCCTTTGAATAGTATTGGACGAATGTGCTTTTTTACAGGCCTCCAGTTGTGTAGGTAAATGCAGAAATGTAGGCCTTCATTAGATATGACAATTAGACATGGGTGTGTTGTAAATAAACTCTAGGCCACCAAGACTAAAGACACCCCTATTCTATGTTACTTACTGCTGAGAGGCCGCTGAACTGTACGGCTCCGTTGACAACTAACATGGTGAGAAGTTGCCAGCGCACACTCCGGTCCCTCAGCAGCTCCAGCAGGGTCTTACTGCGCTCTCCTCTCAGAGCCCTCTGCTCCTCCAGCATCTCCTCAGTCTCCAGCTTATAGTCGGCTGGACCCCACAGATACTGAAGCGCTGAAACACACACATAGATACTAATAAGCATGTAAACAAATGCAAAAGTGATAGTGATCAGTCGGTCATACGTGAACACACCACAGCACACAGTGTGAACAGCATGAAATTCCTCCCAGTATTTAACCCATGCACCAAGTGAAGCAGCGGGCAGCCAGGAACACAGCACTCGGGGAGCAGTGTGTGGGGACGGTACCTTGCTCAAGGGTACCTCAGAGGTCATCCTTGCGCGGGGGCCATGCTTTAGATTTCAGAGTAACCCAGGGTAACCTCTAAGCAACATTGGCTAATGTTAATGTTCATGAGAACATTAACATTCATGAGAACATTGAACAATAGTGGTGTGCATGGCAGTGTTGCAAGGAAAAAGCCACTGCTGTCCAAAAATAGCACTGCTACAGTTTACAGTTTCCTAAAAATCACATGGACAAGCCAGAAGACTATTGGAAAAATGTTTTGTGGGTGGATGAGACCAAAATAAAACTTTTTGCTTTTTTCATATTTAGAGAAAAGAAAACACTGCATTCCAGTATACAGTACTGTCCAAAAATCTTAGGAACCTGTGCAAATTGTTTAAAGCCATTTTCCTCAGCGTGTGATAGTGTCTTTCTGCTAGCAAAGTTAACATTAAGAATAAATGCAAACAAACAACAAATTATTAAAAAGTATCAAGATTTGTTTTGTTTGTAAAAAAGTAGTTGATATTTTGTGAGCTGGTAAGGAGAACACAGGTTCAGTTCCAGATTTCTCCTTGATGCCTTTAGCCATTGTTGGATCAGTAGCTCATCTGATTTAATTTAATAAAGTACTGACTGAGTCAAACCAGGTTTGTGATGGTAACTACACGTAATACTAGGCTTTCACAAGGAATAAATTGACATACTGTACATAAAATCACTATTTACTATATAATGTTATTTGTATTTATTCTTTTTAGTTTCATTTATTAATAATGATGTGAAAAAACACAGCTCATCTAAATAGTTTTTAAATATTATTTTCGCAGTTGCCTAAGACTTTTGCACAGTGGTGTGAGAACCTTATCCCATTTGTAAAACGTGGCGGTGGTAGTGTCAGAGTTTGGGCCAGGATAGCTTGCCATCACTGATGGAACAATGAATTCTGAATATCAGCAAATTCTAATGGAGAATGTCCTTGAACAGAATTTCAAGAGAAAATTGGTCATGTGGCAAGACAACAACCCTAAGTACACAAGTCGTTCTACCAAAAAATGGCTAAAAAAGGAATAAAGTTTATAAAGTTGGAATGGTCAAGTCAAAGTTCTGACCTTACCCCAATACAAATGTTGTGGAAGGACCCGAAGTGAGCAGGTCATGTGAGGAAATTCCCAAATTCCCAAAAGCTGTTCCATATGCAGGAAACAACTAAAATCCACACGCTTTGCATGCATTTAGCACCATGCTAATAAAAACTTCCATTACTTGTTAGTACACTTGGCACACCGAAAGCTTTAAGGAGGTTCTGTTGCAAACTGAATTTGAGTACTGTTGAAGATGATTTAGTCAAGACATACATTTTATCAGTTACATTACATGAATGTACAGTGTTGTTAGGTGGTCCTTAACACAGTTCCTCCAGACAAAAGTTGCACCTAGCAGAGAATCAGGACTTGCCCAAGACCTCTGGCCCCTGAGAGGGAACACAAAGCAAAGACACCAGCTGCGTACCGGACAGACGGGAGCTGCTGTTACCATGGCTACATCTCAACTGACTATGCTAAAAAAACGCAGCTGCTTTACTGATCCAGGAGCACAAACGGCACAGAGCACACCGGCTGATGTCTAAAGGCTTCTTTTCATATATACCATTGAAAACCCCTTTAGTTCTTCGACACAGGCCAAAAATGCTGCATTATCCACTTTTGGTTGTACGCAAGCCTTAGCTGGTTTTAGGCTTTTGGTGGGATGCGTGAGGCGTCAGTACTAGTTACACAGGAGTGCTCCAACCAGCTTTAAGCAGGCATCTTCCAGGTGTCCACTACACAGGGACTACACTATACAGGCTATTTTTTTTTACACTTGTCAGTGGTTCTGGGGTCAGTTGCATCAGTACTTAACTGCTGAATGTGTCGTAGCTAATAACAGAACTTTATGCTGCACAATGTTAGGATTATAAAGACCGGTCATAGTATTGCACGTTCCTGTCAAAACATGTATAATATAGACCTCTGAAGTTGTGACGTCATTCTAAATTAAGCGTCATGTCTATATTAAGATCTGCTGGTCTAACATAGTTTTCTCTGTGTGAAAAATTTGTTAGTGAAAACCACTGCTATTGTGACCTGCTGTAGACAAAACTGTCTTAAAGGAGATATTTTTTTCTTCACAGACATTTTTATCTGTATGTCACCAGATTCCCTTAATTAAAAGGTCATTAAGAAGCGAAAATACAAATATCCTTGCTGCACGCAAGATCGCCATTATAAGGCTGGCAACCTCACCAAACTCATTGAAAACCAATAAACTTTGTCAAACGAAGTGTTTAAGTTGTTTGGCAGTAGTGGGCTACAGTCTGAGCAGCTAAAGTTGGTGTTTGGCCATGTTGAAATTGAACAGTTTAAGTGTTAGCTTACTCGTAGCCTGTAACATCTGACTGCTAAATGAGCTTGTAATTAAGATTAATTCTACACAAACATGCTGAGTCAGTAAGGTTTTTGTTCCCCACAGTGTGCAACTAAGGTGATTTTTGAAAATAAATTCATTTTTCTAATCTTAAAAATATGGACAAGATGGCAAATACAGAATGAACCACAACTTCAGAAATCTGTAACAGTTGCAAAGCAAACTGCATTGCTAAGCAAAATTGCTAGTTTCTGTGCATGTACCTACTACTGGCTAACTTGCAGATTCATGCTACCATATGGAAAAAAAAACTGGAAACTAGGAGAAAAAACAACAATGAAATTTGCAAATTAATTGAATCATATATTCTGCAAGGAGCTACTTTCAAAGTTTGCGTACAGCCAGACATTAGGCATGTCTGTGCACCTGGCCCCTGAGGTTCAAGTTGAGTTCATAAACACTAGCTATATGTGTTTAAATTTAGTGTTTGAGTTGAGTTCATAAACACTAGCTATATGTGTTTAAATTTAGTGTTTGTCAGTTCATTGAGAAAAGTTCAGTATGCACTTCATCTGATTTAGCGCTCTGGAACGCTACGCCATCACGAGCGGTACAATAGCTGTAGCCTTGCTCAGGACAGATGACTGGACCTTAAGGTGCCTCACTTCAATTTGTAGCAGAAACGAGGATATTTTAGTGTAAACTCTTTGGGAACGCCTCTAGTGGCTTAAACTGGAACACGTAATGAGGTTTATACGCACGTGTGGATAATCATTCTTGATGTTCAATTATTGGTGATGTTTTTGTGTTTGTGGAGTAGCGTTTTGATGTTGAACACTGTGCTACAGATGTAGAGATCTTTTGTAGAGAAATGTTACCTGCTTGGCAAGACATTGAAGAGAACTTTTGAATGACGTATTTATATAACTTGTAAAAGCATGTTTTACTGGTGTTTGGGAGAAGCTGAGTTACAGGTAATTAAGCAGTGGCTTAGCTCCATTCTGTTGTAGCCTAACAAAATGAGGAAAGTGAAGTCAGGTGATGTAAGCTGACTACATTACATTTCCATTTGAATCAGGTGAGTTATGTTATTAAAAATAGTTCACATTAATATTAGTAATCCAATAAATGAAAATAGCAAGTTCACACATTCCCTTTAGGTGAGTGAGAAGTGATTGTTATTGTCGCTAACAATAAGATGACGTCTGTTTTCCATAGATTAACTAATATAATTTGATTTAGTGTCACTAACTATGTTTGTTTTTATTTGAAGGTTGCTGCAGCTTAATTGCTTTCAGTGGAGAGTTTTAGCTCCCCTGACACCACTTTACTGTGTGTGGATGAGGCAAATGTACTTAATGCTGTGTGTTCTAACCAAATTCTCGCAGAATGAGGTTTATTCACTGATGACCTGTCCATCATGCAGTCATGTCCTGTCTTGACTTGGAAAGGGAGAGTGTTTTTTTCCACTGTGCACCAGGTTCTGGCAGCTCATTTCTATAATTCTACCACGCTGGATCCAGATGTTACTGTTAAACCTAAGACTTCTGGAATCAGTGGCATATTCCAGTGGAGTTGCTTTTTATAGCCAAAGCACATTGAAAGCACAGCACAGTCTGCATCTGAAAAACCATGGTCAGATGTCCAGGCTGTCTGATTCCAATGTGAACCTAATCTTTTCTTGCTGAGCTTCAATTCTTCAGTACGGAGCACATTTCTACTCATTCCAGCAAATACACACTAGAATTTGTCTCTACTCAACCAGAAAATGTACATGAAAGTAGTCCAGGGTTGAGCTTTGCAGCCTCCTGAATGAACAGTTGTTACAGGCCTGCTGCCTTTTCAGAAATGTTTTGCTCTTTAATGGTCTTTTGTTTTTGTATTTGTATGCTTTGGGTACACTTAATAAAATAAATAGAAACCAACTCTGGTTGCATTTGTTTTATTGCAAGCTGATTACAAGACACTCTCATAACAGGACACGCCCATTGTCAACCAAGCCCATTTGCACTTCACAAGTTTTCAGTATCCAGTCCCAAATTGTTCACCACAGGATGTCCTGTTTCTCTCAATCGCCCACTATGCCTTACTGTGGCCTCTTGCCATCACTGTAACTGAGCCTTTGTAAATACGCAGATTAGCTCATTTAAAAAAATAAGCATGACCGTCTGCACATCACACGGGTCTGTCCCGCACGCACATGTTTAAACTAAGCATTCTCAAGTTTTCTTGTCCTATAGGTTTGCACGTTGCTGAAGGTGTGGACTTTGAGGAGGACCTCAGGGCTCAGGGTCCCTTTTGGATGGCCTGTTTAAGCCTTCAAATTCTGCACTTAGTTGATGTCAGCAACATGCAGTTGTGGATGTGACTCACATTTGACTGCTAATTGGGGACTCGTCCCAAGCAAAACTCTCTCGCCTTCCCTGGACCTGCAGTCTTAAATGCAGGCCTGCAGAATTAACATGCATGTTACCAAGAAAGTCCACAAGGTCATAGGGCTGTCTGATTCATTTATCTGGGCCATACAGAGGAACACTGAGTTCTTGGGCCATACAGGGGAACACTCAGTTCTTGGACCATAAAGGGGAACGCTGTGTTCTTGGGCCTTACAGGGGAACATTGGATTCTTGGGCCATAAAGGGGAACCTTGGGTTCTTGGGCCATAAAAATGTCCAGAGAGTCTGTTTTGGATGTGCTGCAGACTTCCGAAGAATTTATAGTGAAATGAACGTGATGACGTAAACAAAACAGTAGCTGAAGTATTATATTTGAAATTGCATTATAAAATGATAAAAAAAAAAAAAATCAGAACGAAGAAATTTTTCCAGCCTATGTAAAACAAAATGCATGAGCAAATGTGAAGATTTTCATGTAGTCCCACTGGTGGCCATGAAGCAGTCAGGAACGACTTAAGTATCTCTTCCCCATGACTTAACTATTACTGCTTATTTCATTCAAAAGCATTTTTAAGTTGTGGGCACAATTTAACTTATTTGACAATATAACTTATTTAACAATTTAGCTTATTTGGTTCCCAAGCCTTGGCAGTGGCTTAACTATCTGGTTCCCATGTCTTACTAAGTCAAGGCCACGCAGTAGGATCTCATTCCCTTTCCTTGTTACTTTTAGAGTAAAGTGCTTCTCTTAGACCCTCATACACTATATGGACAAAAGTATTGGGACGCCTGACCATTACACTAACAGGGACTTTAATGACATTGCATTCAAATACATAGACTTTAATGCATTTAAATGCAGCTAGAACAGCTTCCACTCCTCTTGGAAGGCTTTCCACAAGATTTTGGAGTGTTTCTGTGGGAATTTGGGCCCATTCATTCTGTAGAGCATGTAAGAGGTCAGGGGCTGATGTTGGACGAGAAGGCCTGGGTCACAATCTCCGTTCCAGTTCATCCTAAAGGTGCTGGATGGGGTTGAGGTCAGGGCTCTGTGCGGTCCAGTCAAGTTCTTCCATACCAAACACATCCAACCATGTCTTTATGGAGCTTGATTTGCGCACTGGGGCACAGTCATGCTGGAATAGAAAAGGTTCTTCCCCAAACTGTGTGCACAAAGTTGGAAGCATGGCGTTGTCCAAAATGTCTAGGTATGCTGAAGCATTAAGACTGCCTTTCACTGGAAGTAAGTGGTCTAGCCCAAACCCTGGAAAACAGAGGTGTCCCAATACTTTTGTCCATATAGTGTATCTCTGCAGCCTGGTGGATCTGACTCGACTTTTGGCGTAGCATGCATCTGCGCAGTTGGAGTGTAATGCCTATCAGTGACGCTAGAGGCGCCACTCAGTTTGAGTGCAGAGGGCAGAGGAGGAGAAGAGAAAGTGTTGCTATGAAAGAAAAACAGACAGGTTCAATGGAGCAGCAGGAATGGATTAAAAATATGATCTATTTTCAGGTAAAATGACTATACCTTTGAGTGTGTGCAGTTGTTAGAAACTCGACCCATCACGAATCTGAGTCCAGAAGGGACTAACTAACATTAGGAGTGAGTGGTGAGAAATGCCTTGAGAACATCAACTTGCAACCTGCAACCATAATGATTTTGTGAAAAACGAGTAATTAGGTTTTTTAAGAAAGCAAAGTCAGTTTTATTTTTGCACCGGGGCCCAAGAGATGCTAGTTACACCACTGGCAGAGGAGAAAGTTTTTTAACATTGTATTGACGAGTTTTAGTCAGTTAACAACACTGATCAAGTTAGGAATATCAACACAGTTCTTAAATTTAGGTGCTAAATCTGTGTTTATAGACAAACCAGCCATGCTGTCACATAGAATACATTATATTCCCATAAGTGTCCAGACACCTCTTCTAACCCCTTTCACCTTATTTAAGGTGCACACATTTTAGACATGGATATTCAGTTGTGCACACACAGTTTATATAATCTCTATAGAAAAGTATTGACAAACAGAATGGGATGCTGGATCAGCCATACATGAGGCTAAGGTCACTGCACCTGTCACATAGAAGGTTATAAAGTCTGTTGGCCTGTGGAGCAAAGGAACTGCATTCTCTGGAATGATTAAGCTCCATTGGGATGAGTTTGAGTGGTGTTTGTTATCCAGAACTAATCATCCAACATCAGTACCTGACCTCACTAATGCTCTCGTGGCTGAATACAAGCAAATTCTTCCAGCAACATTCCAACATCTAGCCCTCCCACAATATTAGAAGCTCTTGCTTGCTGTTTTAGTCAACAGTCATTTTTTGTTTTGATGCTAAACTATTCAGCTTGTTTTCTTATTCGTATTCAATTTTTTCCTCAACCTTTTTCTATGTTTTAGGCTCGGTGTCGTGGATTTCTGATCAGGAAAGAGCTACAGTCAGTTCAGGTTGAATTTGAGGACATCGTCAAAAAACTTGAGGGGTCTTTGGACCACCTGACGTGGAGGGGCCAGTTCATACCCAAACCCCACTTTACAGACCGGGTGAGTTTTTTTTTCCCACCTGCACTGTACAGTTTTCTTCCTTCTCTAACACAATTGATTTAGCTCCAAAATAGCACATATTTTACACGTACCTGCGGATGCTAATATGTAAAGATTTATAAAATGTAGAAACTGAGACTATGCCTGCTTGAATTAAAAAAATATAACATTCATTTTTACAGTCTTACCGATGAGGTGAAATAATTGAATGAAAGTATTTTAGCACAATATTCCAGCATCATCCATATTCTCTGCTTTTCCATAGTGCAATAAATGCATCATCAAATATCGGCCAAATCTAATCATTGGACTGATGCCAATATTATTTCATCAAGCAAATGTCTCCTGATACACATTTTAGTGTATGGTGTCAATGTAACTTTGAGAGGTGCTTCTACACCATTTCTGGCCCACCCTCTTCTTTGCAGGATTCAGTTTTAAAACGGATTTTACACCAGCTGATCCAGCTGATCAAGGTCTTCTGAGGGGACTGGTTTGCTGAATCAGTTGGAGCAGAATAGATTAGGGTTTGCACTTACATCTGCAGGTAGTTAGATCATAAGGAGGAGTGTACCCTCTGTTCTACAATCTTTGCTATTGTGGTTTATATCTATAAACCAAGGGTTCCCAAGCTGTTCCTTAAGGCCTCCCATATTTTTCACATTGGGGATAACTGGGTACCATCTGAGGGTTCCTGAGGATCATTTTCAGAACCACTGTGCGTAAAGGTTTACTGATGTTTTTGTTATCAGGTGAGCACATTGTTCAGGTATCTTCAGCCAAATATCCAAACTCAGGATCATCCTGAAGGTCCAGTGAAACTGAAGGAAGGGCCTGAAGAAAAATCTTTCCTGGACTGCGCTGTCTTAGTAGCTGAGAAAGATGAAGAACCCAGCGACAGGGGCAGCAGGCAAACCTCTACACCACAAGAGGGCGATAGAGAGGCCCAGGAACTACAGACTGAAACAGCTAGAGATTCAAGCAGCATGGGCTACTGCAGCTTGCTGGAAAAAGGTGTGTTTTCATGGTGCTGGGTATGAGTGTGTGATGTTAATACAAACATAGAACATACAAACATAATACAAAGGCATAAAAACGGATTCTACTCTGTGTGTGTTTTCTCTTTGATAGGCCACCAGACACACTCTCTTCTGAACGATGTAGCAAACTCTCCTGAATCACTGAGACAGCACAGAAGAACATTGGCCATGGAGCTGCTGTGGATCCAGCAGGCCATCGATAGCAGAAAGAAAGTATGGAAGATTTTATTTTGCATGTACTGTCTTGGTCAATTCCTCTGGATGTGGTCTCTCAGTGTAATGATCAAAAATGGTTTTAATTGATAATCAAAAATGAAATCTCAAAATGTATTTATTGTTTATATATATATATATAATGGACAGTATATATTAAGGCATATTACGTTTCATGTGTACTAACAATGCGGTGTGAGTGAAGAGACAGGAGTGCTACACTGCAAGTAAAAAAAGGTCTTGGCAAGTGATATCTTAAAGTCTAAATATCTAATATTTCACATTTTGACATTGCTAAAAGAGAAATAATTATGTAACTTGTTTCAATATGTTTCGCTTGTTTTAAATCATATTATTTAGTGAACAAAATAACGCAAATGATGCAGAAATCATACTCGAAATAAGCAACAGTATGTGTCAATGGCTATTAAAGGTTATTTTCTATATATATTTATACGTTTTTGCAGTGTACGCTGATGTATACAGTATAATACAGTGGTGCCTGAAAGTTTGTAAACCCTTTGAAATTTTCTATATTTTGGTATAAATATGGCCTAAAACATAATCAGATTTTCCCTAAAAGTAGATAAAAAGAACAAAGTTAATTTGAAGGCGAAATTAGAGTCAGTGGGATGACAGTCAGGTGTGAGTGGGCATCCTGTTTTATTTAAAGAACAAGGACCTATCAAAGTCCACTTTTCACAACACATGTTTGTGGAAGTGTCTCATTGCTAGAACAAAGGAGATTTCTGAGGACCTCAGGTTATATTTATGCAGAAATCTAGATTGTTCTAAGGGGTGCACAAACTTTAAATCTCTGCTATACGTATATAACTATAATATTTATAGTTTGATTTGAAGGCATACCTGTGCATTTAGGTAATATCCTAGAATAAAATAACCTGCCACGCTGTGGGTTGAAAGAGCAGCATGCCTGGAAATTTAAGGATACAAATGATTACTAATCAGCTGGGGCGGCTGGTGGCCTAGTGGTTAGGGCGTTGCCCCTACAATCAGAAGGTTGTGGGTTCAAATCCCAACACTGCTAGTGAACAATTTCACATTGTTCACACTGTGTTCTGTGCTGTGGTATGTTCACGCGTGACTATAAGGGACCACATACCTTAATAAAGAAAAGGAGAGCTCTGATTAAAATTAAATAAGGCAGCAATAATTTAGTGTTAGAAAAAGAAAGAGTGTGTTGACTGTGTGCTTTAGTGCATTTCTTGTGGTTCAATGCTGTTCTTTGTCTTTGACAGTATCTAACACTGAAACAGAAGATGGAAGCAGCCTAGCAACAAAGGACCAAAATTATGGGCAGTTGGATCTTCATTTGATGTCCCAAGTGAAGGTTTTAATTGGACACGGCCATGTTGACCTGTTTCATTTCTATAAATGAAAAGAGGATGGACTTTGCAAAATCTTTCCTATTTTTTATATCAAACGGTGACACTGCTGTGTGTGTGTGTGTGTGTGTGTGTGTGTGTGTGTGTGTGTGTGTGTGTGTGTGTGTGTGTGTGTGTGTGT
>JBBPCZ010041627.1:0-13276 GCA_037974445.1 Brycinus macrolepidotus
GTGTGTGTGTGTGTGTGTGTGTGTGTGTGTGTGTGTGTGTGTGTGTGTGTGTGTGTGTGTGTGTGTGTGTGTTCAGGGGGAACTGGAAGGTTCTGTGCTCTACAAAGAACTACTGACCTCAGCAGAGAACTTCTTCAAGCAGTCAGTTTCCAGCCCCCACAGGTGAGAGTCCACCTCAGTCTCACCGTCCCATTCTCATCCATCACTCTGATTCTGGGTTCTAATCGATGTGACTGTGGTGATATTAGTCTTTTTGGACAGTTTATAGCAGGTTCATGTATTTTTTTTGTTACAATACCAATGTGGGGCGATAGAGTTTACTTTATTAAATGTATGTATTTCATTGCTGTTGACACAGTATTTTTTGGCACTTCTTGTTTTATAATAATTTTTCTTCTTTTTGTAAATCTATCTATATATTCATTTATGTTGTGTCGACCCGAGGCATTGTATCTCCATTTCTGGCACTTTTTTATTTTAGAATTATTTTTAAATCTATCTATCTGTCTTTATCTCTTCTCCTTCTCTCCAGTTCTAGTGTTCATGATCCAGGTGAAGAGGTGCTGCGGGTGTTAGAAAGCGCCTCCTACAGCCTGGAGGAACTGAAGAAACTGGAGGCGCATCTACCACCAGAGGACAGTACGTTGATTCCCTTTCATTATAACTACCGGCTGCTACCACATTCTTTAGGAGCACGCCAAATTTTGTGAAATTTTGTCCATAGGAGGCTCTGCAACTAACACATTTCAATTCCAACACATTCTTTTGCCAATATATTCTGAAGTAAAGGTTCAAACTTTTTGAAAATTCACATGCTGCATCACTACCACATTCTTTGGATTTCCACCAAATTTTGTGAAATTTTATCCATAGTGTGCGCTGCAACTGACACATTCCAATATCTCAAGAACTGATAAAGCTAAAATGTTGAAATTTGGTATGTTTAGATTTGGCTACATTTTCTCACGTCTCCTAAAGTTCCATTTGGCTCACTCAACAAAGCGGCCAGCAGCAGCCAATTAGCATTATCGGTAAATGCTAAAACGTCAGATGGGACGGTGAGGTGTCTTTCTGCTGCCCCCTGCAGGTGATGACTGGCTGAACATCACTCCTCAGGAGCTGGAGAGGCTGTTGGAGGAAAGGGGGGGTCGAGGGGTCGCATTAAATGGAGCGGTAGCGAGTGAGGGAGAGGGAGGGGAAGAAGAGGCTGGCTACAGTCTGGTGGCGGTGACACAGGGGATGAAAAAATTCATCAACGCCATGTCGTCACACGAAGGAGCTGAATTCCCACGGTATCTTCATCATTAACCCTTTGCAACATGCAGCACTTTATGTGGGGTGCTGACTAATGAATAGTTGTTTATTGTATTTTTCACATTTTAGAATAATCTTTAAGACATCAACATACTCGAATTATGTTACTCTCTCTATGCTTTTATTATTTATCTAAGAAACAAGTTTCAAGCCTTTTTTAACAAAACGTGTTTTAAATAAGGAAAACCATTCAGTTCGTGTGTGCTAACAGCAGTGATGCATTTTGAACGCTCTTGTGTAAAACTAAGCAGCCTATCTTTGGGTTTCAGGACATGCTTGTCGCAGCCCTTCAGTTTCAATCCTGATGCAGTGACCAGTGCAATGGACAGATTGCTGGGCAAGTCAGGCCTCTTTTTCTGTTATACAGATGCTATTATATGCTATAAAGAATAAATTCACGCCATGTGTTTTTCACGTGTGGACACAGTATAATAGTTTCAACTGACCCTCCCCTTTTCGTCCATCTTTTGGGATGTTGGTGCTTGAAACTGCTTTTTTAAATTCTTTTTTGTTTTCTTTCCTTATATTATAGAATTTGATGATAAAATATAATGCTGTCATATGCAAAAGTTTGGGCACCCCTCATCAAATGACATGCGATGTTGATAAATAAATGTACATAATCTACAGAGAACACAGTTCTCCACACTTTTAATGCACAATTAATATAAAAAAAACATGTTTTGTGACCTGTGGAAAAGTCATGGCACAATTTAAATTTAGCCAATAAATGGAAATTGTGTATCTAAAACTAGCAAGAAAAAGCCAAGTTTACCTTTGTTCCCTCTGAAACATGTAAGCTGACAATGGGGATTTTGCATTTTTATAGTGCATGCAATATAATACACTTGATGATGAGGAGTGAAATAAAAGAGTCACGGTTTACAGGTGCCGAGGAAGAGGACCTGGATTCGGATGACTTGGAGGACGAAGAGGATGAGGATGATGACGAAGATGAAGAAGCAGAGTCCCAGGAACAGGCAGGAGCCGAGACTTTGGGCAGTTTGAGGAGATACATGGATGAAATGGACCAAGAGCTCCAAACTACAAACATGGCCAAGAGTTTCACCCACAACGGCAAAGTAAGTACCCTAACAGTTAAACAGACGTCTAACAGACAGGGAGAAGCCTTTTCCTGGACCACAGCATTCTGAATGGAGATTCTGCATTTTAAAGAAGAATACAGTCCAGGACTAGGCTTTATATAGCTCATACAGTCTATTTTCTTACATGCATCAACTTTGTGATGTCACAGCCATGAAAACATTTACATATGACTGCCCTAACATTGAGAATTTTCATTAGCAGCACAAATTTCATTAACAGCACAGTTTTGGTAGCTGTGATAGCATAGATTGTCCAATGTCTCCAGCAGGGCGGCGACACCAGCAAAGATGCAGCCACAAGCTCAGAACAAGTGGAGGAGGAGCCCCAGCCTTTGGATGTGGACCTGAACCTGGTCACCAATCTGCTCGAGTCTCTCGCCTCGCAGGCCGGCCTCGCTGGACCCGCCTCTAACCTGTTGCAGAGCCTGGGCATCCACCTCCCTCCGAACGCTGACCAGTCCTGAGCCGCCCTGAGACTGAATTTCAACCTTGTTTGCTTGTTTCTTGGTTAGAACCTCAGGATAGACTTCCCAATGTTATGTCACATCCCTTAATATGAAGTTTGAAATAATAGTTAGTCTTGGTCCAGGGGTTAGAAATATGCCAGATGAATATGTATTTTTGTACAGTATTTTGTATGTTTAATACACTTGGGCTTACATGACGACAAGTTAAAATAAATTGTCTTTACTTTGGAGTAGTAATGTGTGATCGGTGGACGGATGAGAAAGAAGATGCAGCATTTGAACTGTGCTGCTGATAAACAGGGATTGCTGGTAGTGTGACATTAACCAAGTTCACAGGAATTCCTCCCACACAGAGTCAATCATTGGTGATTTTTAACCCGTCTCGTATAGTTGGACCAAGAAAAACCAGTCTTGGAGTCAGACAACCAGGACCTGTCCCATATTTGTCCCATTGGTATCTCAGGTTTGCTGCTTTACTGGACAAATGAAGTTAATCCGTAATGGATGCCTATAGCCCAATAACTGTCATTAAAACAATGACCTTACACTGCATTTACTTGTTAAGTAATTTGAAATACACCTGCTTGTGCCGGGCTCTGGTCCTGCAGGTCCGGTGTCCAGCACAGGTTGGTGATTTCCCTGCTCACACACACCTGGTTCAGCTCACCTGTTAATGGCCAGGTTTAGCGAGTGTGTTCGAGGAGGGGAGCTACCAAATCGTGACGGACTCACCGGCCCTCCAGGACTGTAACTGGGGACCCCTGCTTTAAGGAAAATACGTTGTTAATACAATATTGTGTATAAAAATGGACAAATAATGTTGCAACTTCTTAGCAACCATCTTGAGGCCTGAATTGTGTCTATACATCTGTTTTTATAGATACAGATATGTAATACAGGGTCAGAAACTACACTCCATGTCCAAAAGTTTGTGGACACCTGCTTTTCCAGTGTTTCTTCTGAAATGAAGGGTATTAATTGGACAGTTTGTCCCCTTTTGCTACAGTAACACCCTCTACTATTCAGGGAAGGCTTTATACTAGATGCTGGGACATTGCTGTGAGGATTTGATTGCAGCCCTAAGAGCATTACTGAGGTCAGGTACTAATGTTGGATGATTAGTTCTCGATCACAAATGACACTCCAACTCATCTCTAAGGTATTGGATGGAGAATGGATTTCCACTGCTTCATAGTCCAATAACTGGGTGTTCGTACCCCTCACGTTAACTGGAATAATGACCTTAGGCTCAAGTTACAGAGCGTCCCACTCTATCAGCAATGCTTTTCTATATTGTGTTTTGCAACCTATGGGCCTTGTCCCCCTGCAGTAGACTGTTGGTAATACTGCTAGGAGGCTGTTGGCTGATACGAAGCATTCAACCAAACAATTTTACATATGAAGGATATTGTTGTGATAATGATTTTCCAATATTTATATTTCCCTTTTAGTGGAAAAGTCTATCTATAATACTGTGTAGTCCAGGACTAGGCTTAATCCCTGTCTGGGAAACTGCACCTTAGCGTCTGCATGTTGGACTGGTGTACTGAAACCAAACCCACCTGCAATAACAGATTATAACCTTCTAGTCCACTGGCCTGTTTGCTCCTAACTAATAAAAGGAGCTACCCTGCAGTGCTTTCACCACCACATAAGACAAATACACCATGGGTTTTATTGCAGCACCGGCGGTTCACATGCCGTCCACTTTATGAGCAACCCTTTCCCTGTAGAGACAGTAGCTCGTGGTTCCTTTATAACTCCATGAGTTTTTGAAACAGGTGTGTGTGTCATGGAACAGTTCGTTCCATAATTACTGGCACCCTTGAATAAGAAACAGTCCATTTTTTCGGTAAAACCATCATACAAATAGCTTTGTGGTTGATTAGTTCACGTTGAAAATATCACATAAATCTTTTATTAAAATACATTTAAGAAAACAAATATTTTAATACAATTGTGAGTTATAAGACCCCTGCACTTTGTCCCAACATGATTGCATTCGTTCTTCTCCTATAATGTCTGATGAGATTGCGGATTGCAGAGTAAGCAATCTGAGACCACTCCAGTGGACCTTCCTCAGGTGCACAGGTTTCCAGTGGGCTGTAGGAGTGGGACGACCACGTCAAAAGCTTCATTATGTGGCATTTGAACCATTTTTGTTTAGGTTTTTTTGTTCATTTGGACCTCCTGTTGGAAGATCCAACCACAACCCAGTTTAAAACCTCTTGGCACTTCATGGAATCCATGATACCATGTATCCTAAAAAGGTTCCCAGGGCAAAACATCACAGACCCACCACAGCGGAGGTGAGTTTTCTTCTGTATGATCCCAAAATGTGACCATCCTCTGCAAATCTCCAACTGTGAACCTTGAAGAAG
This sequence comes from Brycinus macrolepidotus, assembly GCA_037974445.1. NCBI lineage: Eukaryota > Metazoa > Chordata > Actinopteri > Characiformes > Alestidae > Brycinus > Brycinus macrolepidotus. The sequence continues at coordinate 5,269 of JBBPCZ010041627.1, forward strand.
TTCCTCTACACATCCTCCTTCTTAATTATCGCCCTGAGTTTCAGACACTGGTCTCGTCCTGACCAGCGTGAGCTACAGCAGGTTGAGGAGCGGCAGTGTGAGGCCCCTGGCCGAGTGTAGCAGAGCCGCTGCCACAGCGGAGAAGCGCAGAGCTGTGAAGTCCACCAGCAGGATCTGCGCGGCGCCCAGCAGCAGCATGCCCAGCAAGTAACCCAGGAAGAGCAAGCTGTGCCAGTTGCCGTCCACGATGGCCCGCTTGCTGTCTGGATGCAGCAGGCAAAGGAATCCCAGCAACAGGCCCCGGGTCACCACCAGGGTGTAGTAAAGGTCAAAGGTCGAAGTGTGGCCCGGCTCGGATTGAGCTACCTTTGCCAGCCAGGCGAGAGAGAGGCTGTGTAGGAAGACGCTGAGAGGAGAGTAGAAATACTCCAGTGGCTCGATGGTATACAGGCCCTCACACACTGAAAACACACATTCACACACATATTAATAAGGCACTGCGATATTCATAATCACTTCAAATCATAAAAATAAAAAAAAAATCTGCTTTATTCTTCCAGTCAGTCACTCAGTGGAACCAAAAGGTGACTGACTGCTTGTTTAAATCACTTAATTGTAGATTCTACACAAGCAAATACCACAATTTCATTGTAAATGTAACGAACAGGCTTTAATAAGTGCAATGAATTCATGGACAGAGCTCTGTGATGGAGAATAAGCATCATGATAGGTTTAACTGCATTGCTCCCAATGGAACCGAAGGTGACCGACAGCTTTTTTAAGCTTATACACCACCAATTAGCGTTAGAAACCGCATAGCTTCAGCGTAAAACAGGAGAAACCTCTGCCACCAAAACATGTCTTGGATGATCAACTATGTTTAAGGTAAAGGGAATATTGAGTAAATGCGATTTAAATCAATGTAATGTAGATTATACACAAATGACACATTTTATTGTAAATGTAATGAACAGGCTGTGATATAATGAATGCATGGAGAACAAGCAGTCGATCACCTTCGGCTCCATTGGGAGCAATGCCGTGTGATATTCATAATCACTACATTCTGGTAATAATGATGAATCAGCTTTATTCTTCCAGGCAGTTCATGATAGCTTTAACTGTATTGTTCCCAATGGAACCAAAGGTTACAGTCTGCTAGTTTAATCACTTTACTGTAAATTCTACACAATAAAATACCAGATTTCATTGTAAATGCAATGAATGCATGAGCAAAGCTCTATAACAAGCAGTCAGTCACTTTCGGTTCCATTGGGAACAATGCAGTTAACGCTATCATGATGCTCCAAAGAACTGTTTGGAAGAATAAAGCTGATTTACTATTAGAAATCCCAGAATGCAACAAATATGTATATCACAATGTATTGTTACCAGCAGAACCGAAAGTGACCGACCACTTGTTCATAAAATGCAGTATGATATTCATAATCGCGACATTTTGTGATTTTTAATAATAAATCATCTTTATTATTGAAGACAGTTCCTAAGAGCATCATGGTAGCTTTAACAGTATTGTTCCTGATAGAACCGAAGATGACTGACAGCTTGTTTAAATTACTTTATTGTAGATTCTATACAATTAAATAACACATTTTTTGTAAATGTAATAAATAGGCTTTAATGAGTGCAATGAATGCATGGGCAGAGTTCTGTCATACTGCATTGTTCATACAAAGCAGTATGATATTCATAATCGTTACATTCTGGGATTTCTAATAATAAATCAGGTTTATTTTTGCAGGCAGTTCCTCGGAGCGTCATGATAGCTTTAACTGCATTGTTCCCAATGGAACTGAAGGTGACTGACTGCTTGTTCTCCATTATAGAGCTCTGCACCTGCGTTTATTGCACTCACGCAAGTCTGTTCATTACATTTACAATGAAATGTGGTGTTCAGTTGTGTAGAATCTACATTTAAGTGATTTAAATCACATTTACACAATTTACCCTTTACCTCAAACATAGCTAATGATCCGAGACGTGTTTTGGCGATTCTCAATGTTTCTCTTGTTTGATACTGGATCTATGCAGTTTCTAATGCTAATTGCTAGGGCACGAGCTTATACAGCAAGCATCATGCAAACTATAAGACTACTAGTCATCCCACGCATACCTCACTCTGCACAGCTGCATTGAGCTGTTGAGTAATCTCAAATGTACTTGCAATGTTTTAGTCAAAATCAACTGTACACAATTTTTGAAAATTTTGCTTCTTCAGTTCTTTACCAGTTCTTTACCGCTGAAGCTACAAGGCTAACACTGCCAACACTAGAAGCCAATAGTCAACCAAATCTTTTCCATAAATAAATCCCCCAAACTTTGCTCAAACTACTTCCAGATCTTCGTTAAGGTGGAGCAGACTTGTGGATGTGGTTTAGGACTGTGGGCTGTAAAAATGAACTAAACTGCTAAACTTTTGCTAGACTTTGTGTTTGTTAGCCTCGTAGTTTTAGTGCTACACTGAACTACTCTTAGTGTCAAACATGTCCTGACTGATCGACTACATCAGGGGTCAATGGAAAATTGTGTAAATGAGTTGTTTTTCCCCCAAATCAAACCAATCATGTGTAGGCCTACGACATGGTGCTAAAGGAATAGCCAATCCTAGCCTGCCCTGGTGCATGCTGGGAGTTACGATACCTGTGATTGTGACTGAGATGCAAGTGATGGCCACCAGTAGGCAGGTCAGGGGGGTGTGGCTCTGCATGGTCAAGGTGAGCAGGTGGCTCCAGGCTAGGCTGGTGATGGGCAAGAGGCGGCCAACGAGGGGGTAAAGACCAGAGTGGGCACAAGCTTCTGCCCACAGGGCCAGGACAGACTGCACACTACCGCACACAGCCGGCACCATCAGCCGCTCCGCCAGCTTCAGGGAGAACGGCTTCAGCCTGATGAGCCCCACAGCATGCAGCCCTACCAGCGCCAGGAGGTTTAGAAGCACCTGGAAAATACAGAGGTACAGACAATACGCTGCTGTAAGTGGGACTGGGTGAGAGAATTAGCTGACTGGCATCACATAGTACCAACCCAGTGTCCCTGCTGTGCTGGGAGTGATCCACCTCCAGACTGTGCAATAGCTTCATACCACAAGCTGTCAAACTTCTTAACACACAGTTTCTGACAACTGCTCTAATACCCTGATTCACATCATTTCACTCACTTCCGGTTACACGCTTAACTCCAGCTGGACTGTGAACTTTTACCTTAATCTACATCACTATATACTGATAAATTGTCCTGCTATATGAGACGCTGTACCTCATAGCAATACACTGATGCTGCTAAATGGCTGTTCTTGAGCAACATTTCATGTGCTGTGAATCCACAATATGTTCAGATGCTGCTAGTGTCTTTCCATGTGCAATATTCTATGTTATATATTACAAACTCCAAACGATAAATCATATTCCGCAATCTTTCATTTCCACATCTTTAACTCGCTTTTTTTTTCATGTGCAGTTTCCTTACATGCACCACACTATTTATCTCTATTCATACTGTTACATGTGCAATACTCTGCTGCTGGTTGCATCCTGGCTTGCCAAATGTTTACATATATGCAGGTAAAAAAGCTTCTTTTGTGTTAAATCTACATACACACTGTGTGCAGTTAGACTGTTTTATTGTCTTGTGTCTCATCTCTAATGTCCGCTGTCTGCACTTTAGACAAGTATTCTTATTGTGTTTTGTTATTGTGTGGTATTGTTACTGTGTGGTATTGTAATTGTGTGGTATTGTACTTGTGTGGTATTGTAATTGTGTGGTATTGTTATTGTGTGGTATTGCACTTGTGTGGTATTGTTATTGTGTATATCAGGTCAACAGTGGTCCTGTGGTCAGATAAAAGCTCCACTGGGCCTTCAGGAAGGGTAAGAGTACCTGTATGAGGGCCAGAGGCACTGCATATGGATAGTGGTACTGAGGCATGAAGATTCCACACACAAAGCTGTGGAGCTGATCTGCCAACGAATACAACCACACCACCACCAGGGCGGCGCCACAGAGCAGGAACGGGGCCAGGCTTTTATACACCATACCCAAACATCTCCTCACAGCAGGAGGGCCTTGGACCTCCAGCCACAAAGACCTGAGAGAGACAGAGAGACACACAGAGAGAGGGGATTACTCAGAAAATGAGTTTCAGCTGATGATGTGTGATAAGAAGAAATAGAAGCTTTCTATAACTCTCCTATCATAAAATATTTTAATCATGGATGCACTGAAACTGCATCCAGCAAACAATATGAATATACAAAAAATTACAAAACCACAAATACCCATAACCAGAAAATATCAATACCCAAATACTCACTTTCTGTAACCGCTTAATCCTCATTTGGGCTGCAGGTACCCGGAGCCTATCCCGGGGTCAATGTACGCCAGGCAGGGACTCACCCTGGGTGGGGCGCCAGCCCACCACAGGGCGCACACACACACCGTTCACACACAATTTAGAATCCCCAGTTCACCTGGACCCCGGAGGAAACCCATGCCACCACGAGGAGAACATGTAAACTCCACACACACACACACACAAGACCAGGACCCGGATTCAAACCCCCAACCCTGGAGGTGTGAGGCACAGCGCTACCCACTGCTCCACCATGGGGCCACGAAAACTACCCACATCAAAAAATATCAATATATAAAAAATTCCAAAAGCAAAAACACCCATACCAAAAAATAATCAATACCCCAAAATACCCAAACTAAAACTAGCCATATCAAAAAATACCAATACCAAAAAATACCAATGCCAAAAAATACCCATATAAAAAATACCAATACGAAAAAAAATACCCAAACTAAAACTACCCATATAAAAAATACCAATACCAAAAAAATACTACCAAAAAATAGCAATAACAAAAAAAAATGTCAGAATATAACCCTTAACAAGTGCCAATAGCAGGTTTTGGAAATGCACATAAGTTTTTGAAAATGCACATTAAAAATCCTAATGGAAAAGCCAGAAATTAAGAAAAATGCCTTAATGAGCTGATAAAAATCACTTGTGAAGAGAATTTGCCAAAATGAATGGGTTCATGTGAAGCTTTTGAGCAAAATTATCATTTTTAAATGAATAAAGGTTTTATACAGACAATAGCCTCAATAGAACGCCAACCAATCAGCTCTCAGTAGCCATAACGCCAACCAATCAGCTCTCAATAGCAGTACACCAACCAGTCAGCTCTCAGTAGCCAGAATACCAACCGGTTAGCTCTTAATAGCCAGTACACCAACCAATCAGCTCTCAGTAGCCATAACGCCAGCCAGTCAGCTCTCAGTAGCCATAACGCCAACCAATCAGCTCTCAGTAGCCATAATGCCAACCAATCAGCTCTCAGTAGCCAGAACCCCAATCAATCAGCTCTCAGTAGCCAGAACGCCAGCCAGTCAGCTCTTAGTAGACAGAACGCCAACCAATCAGCTCTCAGTAGCTAGAATACCAATAATTAGCGCTTAATAGCCAGTACACCAACCAATCAGCTCTCAGTAACCATAACGCCAATCAGTCAGCTCTCAGTAGCCATAATGCCAACCAATCAGCTCTCAGTAGCCAAAACGCCAACCAATCAGCTCTCAGTAAACATAACGCCAACCAGTCAGCTCTCAATAGCCAGAACGCCAGCCAATCAGCTCTCAGTAACCAGAATGCCAATCAGTCAGCTCTCAGTAGCCAGCTCACAGGCGCCCTCTAGTGTTCCGTCATTTTTTAATATAATGTGAATAAATAAAGGAGGCTCCTTAGAAACTGGCTCTGGAAAAATCTCAACGGTCGGTGCGGGCGTTTCTGGGGGGTCGGTGGACAAAGCCGATGTGGGACAGTGACTTCAAGCCTCATTAAATAACCACTGGCCACTACGGTGAATTGTTGGTAGATCAGTGTGTACAGTCAGAGGAGGCTGTTAACACTGCACTGCTGTGAGATAATAAAAGAGTGAACCTGTAGACCAGGCCGCGCTCTTTTCTCACACCCTGTCCGGCATGCGACCCATCATCCTCAGGAATTTGCTTATAATAGTAGTTAAACTGATTCATTAGCATTTTCTTTTACCCACTTTTTGTAATTTGCTTAATTTGCTTGAATAGAAAATCTGTTTGTGACCAAGTGAAACAGCGGAGAAAAAGACTCTTTCCTGTCCTGCACTGACCACTGACTGGCATCTAACTCAAAGTCATGTCCATCTTAAATAATTGATTTTTCAGTAAAAAAGATTTTTTTACATTACATAAAAAATAAAACAAATCTGAAAAATTCTTCTTAAAATAATTTGACCAAACCTGCTTGTTGACAACAGCTGTGAGACTTGACCTCAAAAATGTAGTTTAAATTCATCATGATGTATGATATAATCATTGTTATTCAGCACAGGTAGATGAAACCACCTGCTTGGCATCTTTGCCTGGCGCACCTCCGACAGTGCCCTTCTGGGGGCTGCAGGGTCATCGGCTGGGAGCCACCCTTCACCGATGTTTCGCTCCATCTCTGGGTGGTGGTGGAGCAGCGATAGGGACGTCTCCCTACCGCCCCCTGCAGCTGGCCCTAAGATCCCTGCTTCCCCCATTTTTTGTCCTTCCTGCGGGGCCGGAGCCAGAAGCTCCCCTGCTCTGCCTCCTCGGCAATACCTCTGATGGCCCTCTTCAGATTGGTACCTTTGATGCCCAGGGACTTGAAGAGACGCTGAGCTGATGTTCCTACACAGCCTCTGCATCCAACCTCCAGCGGGAATGTGAACGCCCTCCACCCGGCCTGTGAGCATGCAGCTGCCAGCTCTGCATACTTGTCCTTCTTCCTCTCGGAGGCAGCCTCCATTCCTTCCTCCCATGGAATGGTCAGCTCAACCATGATGACAGCCTTGGTGAGGGAGGACCAGGGCAATATATCGGGTCGTAGGGAGGTTGGGGTGATCTCCTGAGGGAACCTGAGCAGCTGATCGAGGTCAGCCATTAAGTTCCACTCAGCTCCGGGTGTCAAGAGAGACCACACCCTAGGAGTGTAGGACAGGTCCTGGTCTCCTGGTCCAACAAAGTGGATCAATCTCCGAGATGGTACTGGGCTGGTCCTGTTCTCTTCAAGCCTACGTGCCTCCAGAATTTCAGCCAGCTTGCACAGGACGTGACGCCATCTGTACCGCCCCCGTGTTAACGCTGCCTTACAACCGGAGAGGATGTGCTGAAGGCTTGGGTTCAGCTAGCAGCGGAGTTGGCAGTTCTCCTCACTGCCATACCAGATGTTAATGTTCTGGGGGCTTGGAAGGATGTCATGTGTTACCCTGATCAAAAAGCTGAGTCGGGCTTGAGGTATCCTCCACATATCAGTCCAGGTAACTGTCCTGTTTAGTACTGCCTCCCAGGTTCTCCACCTCCCCTGGTGGTGCTGGCCAACCGCTTTGATCTTATACATCTCCTCTACCTTCCTTACCACTTCGGAGATCACCAGGTCCTTCCTCTCCTTCGCACTGGCCTTGGACCACATCTTTGGCACTTGCCCCCAGCCGAGACTTTCCCCCAGTTAATTAATAATGTATTCATCATTATTACTATTATTATTATTATTATTATTATTATTAATAAACCATACTGACCACCTAGAGATGTGCATCCTCCCGACCAGAGTTCAGGCCGGGTGGGCTTCAGCGTGGACCCCAGACTGTGGGATACCAGTCATAAAGCTCCTACACACACACACGAACACACACAAACACACACACATTATAAAACAAAACAGTAAAGTCAGGAAAGTCATCTTATCAGATGTGAGATGTGAGGTTATGTGATATAGTGAATGGTGCACTATATTAAAACTATTTAGACGAGCAGTGAGTAGTTTTTTCACATTAATATTACTAAATATACTAAATAAAACTAAAAACAATAAGATACTAATAACATTCTACAGTAAACAGTGATGTTCTGTTCAGTATATCAGTGTGTTCTTGGTGAAGTCCAGTATTACTGTAGTTTCATCAGAAACCTGGTTTGACTC
>JBBPCZ010041648.1:2521-13275 GCA_037974445.1 Brycinus macrolepidotus
AAAACCTCATACTTTCTTCATAGGGTATCACAAGTGCTTTATAAAACCTCATACTTTCTTCATAGGGCATCACAAGTGCTTTACAAAACCTCATACTTTCTTCATAGGGCATCACAAGTGCTTTACAAAACCTCATACTTTCTTCATAGGGTATCACAAGTGCTTTATAAAACCTCATACTTTCTTCATAGGGCATCACAAGTGCTTTACAAAACCTCATACTTTCTTCATAGGGCATCACAAGTGCTTTACAAAACCTCATACTTTCTTCATAGGGCATCAAAAATGCTTTACAAAACCTCATACTTTCTTCATAGGGCATCACAAGTGCTTTATAAAACCTCATACTTTTTTCATAGGGCATCACAAGTGCTTTATAAAACCTCGTACTTTCTTCATAGGGCATCACAAGTGCTTTACAAAACCTCATACTTTCTTCATAGGGCATCACAAGTGCTTTATAAAACCTCATACTTTCTTCATAGGGCATCAAAAGTTCTGTATAAAACCTCATACTTTCTTTATAGGGCATCACAAGTGCTATATAAAACCTCATACTTTCTTCATAGGGCATCACAAGTGCTTTATAAAACCTCATACTTTCTTCATAAGGCATCACAAGTGCTTTATAAAACCTCATACTTTCTTCATAGGGCATCACAAGTGCTTTATAAAACCTCATACTTTCTTCATAGGGCATCATAACTGCTTTATAAAGCTTTATACGTTCTTCATAAGACATCACAACTGTTTTATAAAACATCATACTTTCTTCATAAAGAATCATAACTGCTTCATAAAATATCTTCATAAGGCATTGTAACTGCTTTGTAAAGCCTTATACATTCTTTATAAAGCATCATAACTGGTTCCTAAAGCCTTATACTTTCTTCATAAGGCATCACAACCATTTTATAAACCCTCATACTTTCTTCATAAAGCATCATAACTGCTTAATGCATTTTGTTTCATAAAGCTTGCTACTTGCTTAAGGCAACACAGGTACAATAAGGCATCATAATGTACCATAACTGCTTCATAATGCATCTTAGCAGAATTAAAACAGTATTTTAATGCATCCTAACTGCTTCATAAACATCATAATTGGCTTCTAATGCATCATTGTCACTCCATGAAACGCACGCTGCTTTACAAAGATCATGCTGCCATTACTAAAACATTGCATTTCCTTTCTAATGCATTAGAATTGTTTAAGTAAACCAGCGCTGTTGCTTAGTGCATCATACCATAATAATGATTCATCATAATGCATCACAACTGCTTTCAAATGCATCGTAGCTGCATCAAAAAGCCTTTCTAATGCTTCATAAGGGCTTTATTATGCATTACCATTTCAATATTATACATCATGACTGATATAAGAGGCACTAATGAAGCATTAGAAAGGCTTTTTGATCCAGCTATCAATAAGCCATTATAATGCTTCATAAAGGCTTCATAAAGCATGATAATTTCTCCATCATACATCGTAACTGCTTTGTGAAGCATCATAGCTGCTTCATAAAGTGTCATAGCTACTTCAGAAAGTCCTGTGCAAACAACACAGTCAGCTGCCTTGCCCCCCATTTTGGCTTGGAAAAGGCCTCGTGCCTGTGCTGGGGCTGTGTAAGCGGACCCCCTCATAGACCCTCACAGCTGACAGTGTGGCTGGATGCAGCGCCCTGATTTACGTCCTGCAGGTGGCTGCACCAGGCAGGATGGCAGAGTGGGCTAGAATGAACCGCTTCCTCTCATTGTGCTTTACTGCTGGCCCGGCCAATAAAGTGTTTAAAATAGTGAGATAAATGTTTCACACTCAACGCTTCCCTAAACTCTCTAAGAAGGCTCTGAGAGGGGCCGAGGAAGCGCAGGGTAATTGTGCGGCCAGTGCTCCTTAGTTTGAATCTTTGTGGGCCGGAACTAGGACCCCTTTTAAGCGTTTTCAGTATTCAATGTGGGATTGTGCGCCGTGTCAACACATTCGTTAAAAAGCTGGTCACAATGAGGCCCCGTTGCCGTGCCAACTGTTTGTGTGTGTGTGTGTGTGTGTGTGTGTGTGTGTATGTGTGTGTGTGTGTGTGTGTGTTTTCTTCTCAGAGTGTGTGTTTTGGGGTTTGTTGGCCATTAAAGATATGTTGCCTGGAATGTCAATATGTAGCCTGGGGGAAACCTGGAGGAGTCAATTATTCAGTTATTATTATTTATCAAACTTAGATAGTTTCTACTGAATTACAAGCAATTTTAGCTTTATATTTTTCTAATATCACAAATAATATAGCACTATTAAAGGTAACGTTCTATTTTTTTGCACTTAGGTATGGGGGCATTATGATGCCTTTGTGAAGCCTTTATTAAGCTTCAACAAGCCAGTATTAAGCAATAACTACACTTTTATTTGTGTATTACACATAAACATCATTTAATTTCATTCTTTCATTATTACACCCTTATTAAGCCTTATGAAGTCAATAGCAGTTAGCTACTAAAGCAAATAACTGCTAATTAACTGGCTAACTATTTCTACTTTAGTGATGCTGGTGTACCGGTATTTTTGTTTAATATTTTAATGTTAAAAAGAAGTTAAGGTCTATCAAGAAAAGCTCTATTTCTTTGCAATAATTTAGTGAAATTTTGTATGACAAAATGTCAAAGAGCACAAATTAGGTATCTTTTGTTGCAGAAACAATATGGCAACAAGGAATGTTTTGGGGAGGCTTTTTACACCAGTTAGAATAGAGTTTTTGGTATAAAAGCAAGTGGCGCAAAATAGACTCGAAGTTTAACACTAAAAATAAAATCACTGCAGCTACTGATTAATAATGTAGCAAACAGCAGCCAGTTAAATACCAACTTCTGGCTTAATAATGCTTAATTAGGACTTTATAATGTCAGCTTGTATTGAAGTGATACAAACTTTTGTAAGAAAGTATGAAATTTGGGCACCATTTTTTAATGAGGAGGCATTCTTAATATTAACTTTATTGTAACCTTCTTCTTTTTCTTCTTCTTCTTATCATTATTATTATTGTTATTGTTGTTGTTGTTGTTACTTTTAACAAACTTTGTGAATTAAGAAGATGCACAAGACTAGAATTATGATTTTATACAGTATTTGCAACTGAACTGCCTTTATATTTTTGTAAACACCAGATTATAATTAAACTTTTGAATTATATATCTTCGACATTTACGAACTTCAGACTTTATTTCATGTGATGTTCACTTTTGTCACTTATGTCAAATTTTGGAACCTACTTAATTGCCCCCCATACATACCCACATTTAGCATAAACCAGGAAACAGTGGCTAGGTTAGCCTCGTCAGCTGTAGTAGGCTTTACTGATAGTTAATAGTGAAATGTACTAACCTTAGCAATGCAAGTTCATAAAAATGTTACATAAAACAGTTACGTCTGAAAGAATAATCACCTATTGAGCTATATAGAATAACATAAAAACACTAATATAGACAGAAGAACAGTTGCAATAATTGGCAGAAACTGACAAAAGTTGGTTGAAAATGACTGGCTGACACCATTCCTAGAGCTTTATGGGATACCTAGTTCATTCCCTCCCTAAAACAAAGTCTTACCTTTGGGTAACTTTTTTTTTGTTCCGAAAAATGTTTATGATGTCGTGATGTATCTCGCAGCTGTTTGATTTGGTTGGACTTTTCAAAACCTCCATAGAGAAAATGAATGGGAAGTTTACTACTGGACCCAGAGACACCAGAAATGTGGGCGGTCAATGTTCAGTTTTAAGGGGTACGAGCACATGGCCCTTTGAATTGAATCCCTGCTGAAAAAATTTCATCTAAAGCAAGCAGCGATATTTGGAGAGTCCCTTGCTACCCTCCCTGCTCCAGGGAAACGTGTTGATTTACAACCCCTTTTTACGGCTTCATACAGAGATAAGGAAACTGTGAGGCAGGGATTTTTTCCTCTTCAGAAGAAGAGAATTTCAAGCAGGGCTTTTTGATTATTCCCTCTATCTATCTACATCTTTCTCTCTCTTTCTCTCTCTCCCTCACTCTCTCACTCACACACACACACACACAAACACACACTCAACAGGACAGAGATTCATCTAAAAGTCGTATTTCTCAGCTATGGTCCTTTTTGAAAGGTTATGAAACAGCCCTCAGCAGATTGGAGAGGGTGATGAAAATGGAGAGTGAGAGAGAGAGAGAGAGAGAGAGAAAGAAAGAGAGAGAGAGGGAGAGAGAGAGAAAAAGAGAGACAGAGACAGAGAGAGAGAAAGAGAGAGAGAGAGGGAGAGAAAGAGAGGATAAGAGGGAGACAGAGAGAGAGAGAGAGAGAGAGAGACAGAAAGAGAGAGAGAGGGAGAGAGACAGAGAGAAAGAGAAAGAGAGAGAGAGAGAAGGAGAGAGGGAGAAAGAGGAAGAGAGAAAGAGAGAGAGGGAGAGAAAGAGAGGATGAGACGGAGACAGAGAGAGAGAGAGAGAGAGAGGGAGAGAAAGAGAGGAACAGAGCAAGAGAGAGAGAGAGAGAGAGAGGAAGAGAGAGAGAGAGAGAGAGAGAGAGAGAGAGAGAGAGAGAGAGAGAGAGAGAGACAGCAGTAGTGTTCACTACATCATGTTCCTGGTGCATTTTATTCCCATAGCACAAAAAGGCAGCATTTCTTACTCTGGTAATGTGCTGGAGAGAGATAAAGCACCGTCCAGAAACAAACACCACAGTGTTGAAATGGACTGAATGGTAAATGGTCAGTTCAAACTGAATATGAAATCCCGGTCAGAGTTTACAGCAGTATTTGTACAGCTATATAACCCCTACGTAAGTCTTTCGTGACAACTGACGTAAACCTACGTAATCAGTATCAGCAGTCAGAAAGACTGCTTTAGTCATTTTTAATGTTAATGCAAGCGTTATGATTGGTTGTTGGAATAGGCCTTTATTAATGGTTACGTAGGTTTTTGTCAGTGTCATGTAGCCTTATGAACACTGCCCTTCAGTAAAATGCTACTGAGATTTCTTATCCCAGTTATATTAGAGAGATAGGAGTGCCTATTTAATTTACACATTGCTGTCAAATCAAAAAAGTTCCACATGAGACATGTTTGGCTTTTCACAAGCATGTCCAACATTAAATTAAACCATAATTCTGTCAAAATGTAAAAATATGTGTTCAATCGTATGAATCCAAACTTTTGACTGGTGCAGTAATTGAACAAAGGAAGGAAGATGATGAAGGTCGGTATGGAGTGGTCATGAATGAGAGGAAGAAGGGAAACTCCCCCCTTTACACCGAACAGGCCTTGATCCCACTAGGAAAACATTGGTGAGACAGAAGTCGGAAGTGATTTTGCGCTGATCCTGGGTACTTTGAGTATCAGGGTAACAGCAGTGAGCAAGAATCTACTCACCATCTGTTCGTCAAGGTCACCCCCTTAACCTTACATGCCTGATCCAGATACTGAGGGCCTTGAAGACTCAAGGCAGACATATTAGACTCTTCCTGGAATTAAAATATGCAGTTCAAACATCAATTAAATTCATTAAAACTGAAATAAAGTTTTTTTTATTTTTTGTACATTTCTTTTCATTCTCTACATTAAAATTTACTTATGGGTTAAATAATTCACAAATTCAATCAGTATCTGCTTTAATAGGTTTTGTGCTGCCTATTTGCTTTTTCGGTTTTTGAGTCTTGGTTTCTCAGGAGTTTTTCCTTTTGAGTCTTTTTTCCTGTCAGTGTTTCTCAAGTGTTTTTTCCTTTCAAGTGTTTTTTCCTTTTGGAGTTCTGGTTCCTCTCAGTGTTTCTTGGTTCCTTTTTTGAGTCTTTGTTCCTAACAACGTCTCTCAAAAGTTTTCCCTTTTAATTCTTAAGGCCTCTCAGTATTTTTGAGAGTTTTTCCCTTTAAACCTTCGTTCTTCTCTGTGTTTCTCAGAATTGTTTCCTTTTGGAGTCTTGGTCCCTCTCAGGTTTTCCCTTTTAAATACTGACTTTCTGGGGTTTTGTTTTGTTTTGTTTTGTTTTGTTTTAGAATTTTTTCCTTTTCGAGGCTTGGTATCACTTGGTATTTCTCAGGAGTTCTTCCATTCTGAGTCTTGATTCTTTTTTCTTTTGAATCTTGGTTACTTTGCATGTTTCTTCCTCATGTTCATGTAGGGAGTTTTTCATGACACAATCTTCCTTTTTCTGCACATTTCTGAACAAGTTACTCCAAGACACTGAGTGGAAAAGTGGGGAGTTGTTTGATTCAGGATCCTAAACCAGATTTAAAGGGACAGATTCTCAGAATTTTTTATGAAATTATCCATTCATGGACTTTCGTGAAACCCAACTTTTTTATGCAAGGCAAGTTTCAGTTCATAGTCAAGCTGATAAATATTCGAGGACTGCGCCCCTAATTCCTTTCTTTCCTTCTAGAAAGGAGTGTGATTGCTTAGTTTTCAAAGGTCACAAGACTTAAGCACTTGATGGCATTAAGAGGCCATCCAACCATTTATCCATCCATCCATTTATCCATCCATCCATTTATCCATCCATCCATTCATCCATCCATCCATCCATCCATCCATCCAACCATTTATCCATCTATCCATCCATCCATTTATCATCCATCCATCCATCCATCCATCCATCCAGCCAACCATTTATCCATCCAGCCATTCATCCATCATCCATCCATTTATCCATCCATCCATCCATCCATTCATCCATCCATCCATCCATCCATTCATCCATCCATCCATCCACCCATCCATCCATTCAACCATCCATCCATCCATCCATCCATTTATCCATCCATTTATCCATCCACCCATCATTTATCCATCCATCCATCCATCCATCCATGTATCCATGTATCCATCTATCCATCTACTTTCAGTGTCAATGTTTCTCAGAAGCTCTTTCCTTTTGAGTCTTGGTTCCTCTTAGTGGTTATTCTTCAGCCAGGAGCTCGCTAGAGGAGGGCCAACACAAATGGTGGTTCAACAGATGTTAATGTTGCTAGTGAACAATATTATATCGTGTTGTAAATAGTGCTCCAATGTAGGGAATAGTGACTGGGGCATTTCTGTTCACTATAATAGTGTTCTATATCATGCTACAGTGTACGGGACAGTGATATGGGGGGTCCTGTTCACTTTAACACCTGGTAACCCAGCTCTTGCCTGAGACCTGGTGTTGTATAACCGTTCCATCCACATTCAGCCTGACTGGGCAGGAACAGAACCCCTTTTGCCCAGATTAGTTGCAGTCAGCTCTGTGTGTGTGTGTGTGTGTGTTTATGCTGCTCAGCTGCAGGGTTGGGGGAAATGTTCTGTATGTATACATACGATTTACGACTTTACACTCAGTTTTATGAGAACATTCATGTCAGCACCCTGGGTGTTATTTTGTGCATCATGTGATTTTGTGTTGGTGCTATGTGTGTGCATTGTGTGTGTGTTTTCTCTCGCAAATACTTGCAAGCAAGAGCTGAGGCAGCTTCATCAGCCCCACAGGCCACAGTGCAACACCAACAGATTCAAGTGATGTACACAGTTTCTCCCCTCATCTCAAGTGTAGTTGATCAACCAAGACGTCTCTGGTGTCTGCCGTTCGCACCTCTAGTTTTAGCACTGGAGCTACGAGGCTAACTTAGCTAACAAGTAATGTTAGCTTTTAACCCAACTGACTAACAAATATTTCCCACACTTTCAACAAAAAGGGACAAAGTTACAGGGTACGACACTGCATAATTCATACAGTGCCAGAAACTACATAATCAATTCCATTAGAGGTTACTTAAAGGGACCATATCATGGAAAAGCTAAATTTTCTGCCTTTTTTAAATAAATTTCACGGTGCATATAAACATGTAATGACATTTGAAAACATACCATTCACTCTCATAAATGAAAACCGAACTGGATTCACTTTTTGTGATGTCAAATATTTTGCAATGCTGTTGCATTAATCTTACAGAAGTTTAGCTCCGCCCATTCCCAGTGAAGTTATGAGGAGTGTTTCCGCCTGACTTCTGCTCTTTTGAATGAGGCACATTGAATCATTACAGAGGTTATATACATAAATCAATTTTAAGAACATTATAAAATGTCATAAATGGCCCTAAAGGAAAAAATAAAAGCTACATTAGCCTTGTGGAACCAGTGCTAAAACTAAAGAAGCCAACCTCCGATGCCCGACACCTCTTGGCTGATGAACTGCCGTGTACATTTACTGCAAACCCTTATGGGGCAAATCAGTGTACTGTGCCTGTTATAAATCTCACCTGTGTGTGAAAGAAGTGCGAACACAGACGCTAGCTGTGTTAAGCTGCAGGGACGCACACACACACCTCCAGACTGGTATTCCAACATTTACTGGTCTTGGTGTCAGGGTTTCTTCAAATGATCCAGTTTTGTCCTGTTGATGATGTTCCTGGTGTGCCCTCATTTCTCCATGTCTCATTCCATCTCAAAAAATGAACTCTGGGTGGGTAGGATGCTAACCAATGTGGTTGTTATAACACAGGGGTCACCAACCTTTTTGAAACTGAGAGCTACTTCACGGGTACTCAGCCATACGAAGGGCTACCAGTTTGATACACTAGAACAGTTTTGCCTAAACTTATCTAAACTTCATGTGTAATAAACGTTTTAAATGGGTTTTTTTTTATCTTGTCATTTTCAAATCTATATACATGCAAATGTGATTAAAGAAGAATAGCAACAGGATAAAATTAAATGTTAGACGCTGCTTACTGGTGAGTTGTGCTATTTTTAGAACGGGTCCGCGGGCTACTCATGTGGTCCTTGGGGGGGGCACCACTTTGGTGACCCCTTCTTTAGACGATCAGTACTCAACCCCTGATTTTCTGATTGATGAGCTGTATGCAAGCGCACTAGGTCTAAGGCGCGTGTCAGAACTGGAACCAAATTTTCAAACGGCTTCGAAGTTCACCTATAATAAGAGGAAAACTGAAGAACCGTAGTACGAATGCTTCTGCGATCACACTAATAATTCAGCCCGTCAGGTAAATTTCCGGCTGCTGTTGGGCTGCGCTGTACGGAAGTCGAACAACTCCTGACCTGTTATTTCTCCTCTTTTCGCAGGTCAACGCACGATAAGGTGCGTGTCCGAGTGTGTGTTTATGCACTGAAGGGTAATGGAGCGCTCCTGCAGGGAAGCATGCTGCCGAAGGATGTGGGGACCTTACGAACGCCTCGCCAAGACCAACCGTTCAAGAGCTGTCTGTAGTTGTTACATTGCGTAATTTAATAAAGCCATTTTTTGTTGGATACATCAGTTGGTCTCCCTTCTTTCCTTATTTGCACGGTTTTTATCCAGCTGTTATGAGAACTGACATACTGGATTAAAAAAAGGCTTGATGTAAATGGCAAATACCAAAATTGACACTCTGCATACGGAGTACGGCTTGATTTGGATAGGTTTTTGCAGATAAATGTGAAACTATGAATAAATATTGTAAAATAGTTTAGTCATATGACAGAGATCAATGCTTTCATTTTTGCTAATAGTGCATACATAAGGTCGCAAGAACCAGTAAACTGATAAATATGTGGAAAAATTCCAGTGTATTACCAAATATAATGGTGATAGTAAATGTAAAATATTGTGAAATCAAAATCTTAGGTTCTATAAACTTCACTTGAACAGAAGCAGTCTTTACATTTCAGTTTATCACTTAAACATAATTTGAAAGAATGGAAATTGGGTTTTAAATTACTTTTATCTGGCACTGGATCCACAGCACTGGTCTGATACAGGTTAATAAGACTAATCCCTCATCTGATTACTGTTCAGTGTGACTCCAGCCAAACAGAGTAAATCAGGTTTGCAGGTTTCTGAAGATCATGATGCCACAACAGAAAAACACATGGTTCTTAACTAGTGAGGTTTTTTATTTTTATTTATTTTTTTTTTTTTTAGTTGAACAGGTTCCGCTTGTTTTTAAAGCAGTTTGCTCCAGCATCAGCAGTTTTCTGATTTTCTGAAGAACAAAACACACTTTGTAAGTTCATACACAATATCTGTGTGTAAATGGTTCATATACTGACTGCCCTGTTACAAGAATTTCAGTTTGAGCAGTAAAAATGTGGTAAATATTTAAAAATGTGAATGGATTAATGGTTAAAAGATTTAATTTCTTACTGGTATAAATATATCGGCATAAAATTTAAATTCTCTTAATTATTGCTGTACGAGTTAAACTCAGTTATTAAACAGAATTCTTAGATGTAAAGCATGAGAGTAATATATGGTCACTGGTAGAAAATCAGTTTGGGCGAGTAATGATTGGAATTCTATTCGTTTATTTGTTTGTTTATTTGTTTGTTTGTTTATAAAATGCACAGAGTTGCTGCCCAAACTGATAGTTCTTACCAGAAACACTTGCAAATACGAACACTTTTTTTTTTATTATTCAAAATTTTTATTTCAAAATGAATTAAGAATTACATCAATTTCAAAAGAACTCGTTTGAGGAAAAAAAAATGCTTACATTTAGAACCTTGCAACAATTACAACATGACAATAAAATAAAGTAAACTAAGATAAAAAAGAAAAAAATAAAAGTAAAATTTACAGGGGTTGACATCTCAACATAATGCTTCACGCATGATTGATACACTGGACTGTAACTCAAAGAGCAAGAGACTCAGACATTGTTTCATACAGCTCGTTTATAGACTGGTTATTTTCCGATAGCACTTTTAGAGATGTTTTATATTGTTTAATTTCATTTTTAAAATAGTTTATGTTAGGCTTGCTGTTTTTCCA
>JBBPCZ010041678.1:0-13273 GCA_037974445.1 Brycinus macrolepidotus
AAACACTACTGCACTTACAACACATATGGAGGCATTTCTTATTTTTACACAGCTCACACTGCAGTAGTTCATAAAAGAATAGCAACCTGAGCATTATATATATATATATATATATATATATATATATATACACAGCCTTGGAAAAAACGAGACCACTTTTCCCCTTTTTCCGTTCACTGTTTGTATAATTTACGGCAGTGTGTGTGTAAAATGCTCAGGTTGCTATTATATATTATATCAGTTCCTGACCTCAGGTGAATTCAGGTGGCCTCTTACTTCCATATAATCTTAATGGATTTATATCCATATATGCTAACCTCCCACCCTACTGCGCATGCCCCCGCGGCTCCTTCTGATTGGTGGTGCGGCGCTGCTGATGTGCTCGCGAGCCCGTGCTGCTGCAGTCTGAGCGCGTGGAGCCTCAAGAGGAGGAGGATGGATCTCAAACTGGTACGGTAAGAGGAGCTGAAGATGGAGGATTTATTTAATGAAACTTTACTTTGCAGTTATCTTCAGAGGGTTTTTGTCTGCTAATGTGAGCCTTCACTAAGCTTCTGTCCACTTTTAGAGCAGTTTTGTATTTTTTTTTTCTTAATGGACACATGTCAAAATGTCATACATTTTAGTATGATTTTAGTAAGTATTAAGTATTTAAGTATTTTTATAGATTACTTTTTAAAAATTGTTTTGCTGGACAAATGAAAAATTCTGACGACATAAAAAAGTACCTCAAAGAGCACAGGGAAGTGTATTTTAAGTGGCAACATGATAATATGATATGATATCATAAGAAAAACTTACTTAAAATAATGCAATATGACATAACAGCAAAATATGATATATTCCTGTATATGATGTAATGTGTATGATATATTGTATAATACTATGTATGATTTTCTCTCATTTGTTATGAATATTTTACTATTATTTGCATGTTAATATATAGCAGCCATCAGACACTTTGTCTACTATGTAAGTACTCATGCAGAAGTAATTCGAAAGGTTATTGCATAAAATTCACGCAGGTTAATGTTTTTTGGACATTTGTACTTTATGGGCATGTATGTAAATGTGCAGTGCTTAATCCAAAGCTCCACCCCTCACTTTTTGTCACACACACACACACCTGGTGTTTTGGTGTTCTGTAAACTTGCTTTCTATTTTATTCCTGAAATGTATCTCCAGGTGGTCTGTGCTATCTCTCTGCTCTGGGGGTCCAGTGTTTGCCTGGCCTACGTCCTCAGTCGATCTGGAAAAACTGGAACGTCAGACAGCTGTAGGCATCCTGCAGTTTATTTCTTCTTTATTTTTATTCACAGGAATCGAGTTACGACATTCACCCTGTGATAAATGTGTTTTCTGAGGGTAAAGAAACTGGGGAAGAAAAGCTGTCTGCACAGGCTTGGTGTAACTAAACCCATGGCCTGACAAACAGGGTAATATGGACTTTAAATGTTTCCACAGAGGAACTGGGCAGTGTATCTTGGAAGGAAGCTCTGTGTTCGGTCCATTTGTGTACCCAAGAGCAGGTCTACTGACACCTTTCTAAACATGTCAAAACACGTTTCTGCAAAAGTTTTCATCTTTTATGAGTCATTTCCAATTTCCAGAGTTTGTACTTCTCACTTTTACTTCTTTTTTTTTGTGTTAAAATGTTTACTGGTGATTTGCATCAGACATGCGTGCCAGCTTCAGCCCTGGCGGGCTGGTAGCATTTGAAGAAACAACTGCTCACTGTTGCCCGTCCACCACCTGACTGATCCGTTGATGGAAATCTGGGCAGTATTTGCTTTGCTTTGCCTTGAGTCAATATTAAGATGTGCAAAGAAAGCTCTGGTGCATTTTGACCCAGATTCATTGACCCCAGTTTTTTTTAAAGAAGTACATGTAGTTGGTCAGTGAGGGTGGAAAATAGCTGAGGGGGTGTATAATTGAGGTTTATCTTAAAACATACAACTCTTCCTCACTGGCTTGTTGTGCAGTCATCCCTGTCCCTCTAGAGTAATTATTTCAATATGATATATGCCCACTGACCTCCCTGACCACTTTTTTGGACATCTCTACCTCATAGGTCCACCTTACAGGGGTACAATTAGAGACTGTCACTCATCTGTTGTCATGCACAATTTGTGTTAGCTGTCCTCTAGTCCTGAGCTGCCCAGTGAGGAAAACGTGGGCCAAAGCTGGCTTACAAGGAAGTTTGATTTGGCCCACCAGAAAATTGCCTACACCCCTACTCTTAGCCAATGATAGAACGTGTATTTTTATACAACATTTTATTTTTATTGCAAAGTTAAATGAAGTTATTACTTTTAAAAACAAAGAAATTATTACTTGTAATAAAAGACAGTATAACTTTATAGAACAAAAAACTTTTAAAAACTGTGATGCTGTATAGAACAAAAAGTTTTTTTTTAAATCAGTGACGCTTGACATTATGCAATTGGGATGTAACTACCCAAATGGGCTATTACAGTCCAACAGTTGGATGAGAGGAGGGATCTTAGGACCACCAAGGACACATGTTCCTGTAGAGGTCTTCATCTTTTGTCATTTCCAATTCCCGAAGTTTGTGCTTCTCAGGGTTTCTTCCTTGCAATTGTTAATATTTCTTAATATGCTTTGTTTCTTTTTAATGTTTGCTGATGATTTTCGGACCTTTGGGATTGATTTTGGGACCACATGTGTGAAGAATTTCTTCTCACTCAATTAAAAGTAGTAGAGTATTTAAAAAAATACAGTTTCTCCTTGAAAACTTGAAACTGTGAAAATACACGGCTAGTTGAAAGTTAGCTGGTTTGTCTTTTTGGCCCTCAGCCCACCCCAAATGTTATACTTTTGCCTCCCAGGACAAAAAGTTTGGTCAGCCCTGTAGAGCTGCTGCTGACCAGATGTTATTTGATTATTAATCCACTCTCAGCTCAGCACTGGCGTTGACTTGACAGAGTGGCTGGTGAGGATAGTTCATCTTATTTGTGTCCTTTGGTTGACTTCCCAGCACTTTCTTCTTTTAATTCTGCCATAAAACTTGAAGGATGTAAATTTGTGTCTCTGACCAAGGCTGATGTCGTTTTAAACCTCGAGCAGATGTTAATGCAGATGTTGTCTTCTCTCCTCCCGTATCAGTGCAGTCAGACTCCTCGTATGTCAGCACATCGGGATCCTGCAAAAACAGGTGCTTTGAGCTGCAGGAAGTCGAGGCCCCAAACTGCCGTTGTGACAACCTGTGCAAAACTTACGACGGCTGCTGCTCAGACTTTGACGAGCACTGTCTGAAGACAGGTAGGCCTCAGTACCCCCATGCAGCCCCTCAAGCACTCCTCCCCACGTGTATGCTGACCTTGCAGATTTGTGGTTCAGTTTTTTGCGCTTTTTCTGTGTAAGGGAGGGTTATGGCTCTCTGGAAAAGGGCTACATTGTCTCTGTTATATGATAGTAACAGTATAAGTTCTGAGAATATGATAGGACTGAATTTCTTTGAGTTCAAATGAGGGCACATATTTTTCCAAAACAGATACTTGATTGTGTTCGTGACTTTATCATTTGCATTCATTCAGTGTGCTTTTATTTACTCTGCAAATGAGGGGCACTTTATGCTACGGCTGTTGCTGTAAAACTGAGTGAGCGGTGTGTCTGCTTCTGCTCTCTCAGAGGGGGGCTTTGAGTGCAGCAAGGAGCGATGCGGGGAAACACGAAATGACCGGCATGCCTGCCACTGCTCAGACGACTGCCTTGAAAAAGGAGATTGCTGCACAAACTACAAGACTCTGTGCAAAGGTTGGAAACTGTTCTTGAAGTGCCAAGCTAGACTGATATAAAATTCTGACCTTCTCTAAAACTCCACAGGAGTTATGTAGCTGCAAGAGCACAACAGATACCATCTGTTTCATCATTTACTGACATTACCCATATTTCTCAGGTGAGACTTCCTGGCTGGACGAGGAGTGTGAAGAGATTAAGAGCCATGAATGTCCTACTGAGTGAGTCTCACAGACCTACGTGGTGTAGGTTCACACTGTTTGTGGTCTTTATGTAGTAGTCTTTCTTTGTGTCTTGAAAAGATCATGAAAAATTATAAAAAGGTTTTACACATTTTTACACAAATTTTGCTGATGACTGCTCACTGGTGGTCGTGTATATCACATACTTGAGTTACCAGATCTTTGAAGAGCTGAAAATAGAGCTTTCGTGTTTCTAAACTTAATCTGTGTCTGCCACTTTTCTATTACACAGTTGATCACCAGAGGCAATACAAAACATATGAAATAGAAGCCAATGGCAGTTGGTTCCAACGGAGGCTAAGTTTTAGAACCTCAGTTCCCAAGCAGTCCTAGTGAGCGCTAATTTGTTTATGGTGATTTTGTCCACGAAACCATATCCTAGATCAGCACTCCTGCTCTGAGGTGCTTCATGAATACCAGACTCGGGTGGCAAACTTCACACCAAGTGCCCCACTTCACTCTTCATATGCAACACTGAATATACATCATGTTTCCCTGGTGCACAACACACTTCGCACCACACTGGTCTACTTTACATATCTGTAGCTTGCTAATGGTGCATTGAGCTGATGCCACGAGGTCGTAAGTGAATGCGAACACAGGCTGAAAAGTACATCTGTGTGACAAAACACCTGCTAATGAGGTCCTTTTGCTGCACGTTACAGGAAGTGTGACGATCAATCGCGTGTGACTTTTCAGCTTGTGTCTTTTAAAAGATTCTAAGAGTTGATTAGCATTTTACAAGAATTTGGCAGGTTACTAATAGAAGTGGGGTGAGATCTTTGAGACTGTTAATGTTAAAGAGCCCATGTAATGGAAAAACAGAATTTCCTTGCTTTTCCAATGAGTTAAAGTTTAATGTAAAATGTAAACATAGTTGAAGTATAAAATTGCCATAGATGGAATCTAAACTACATAAACAGCCCTTCGATTTAATTGTTCTCATAATGTAGCAAAAGGCAGTGAGTTAATGTAAATCTACCTATTCAGCCCACAGCAGTTTAGCCTTGTGCATTCACAGTGAAGTTATAAGGAATGGTTCAGTCCAGGCTTCTTTTTGAATGAAGTACAATACAGGGGAGCCAATTAGAACAGAGGTCATTTGCATATAAAGCAGTCTCAAAGGCACAGTAACAAAAAGCATCTAGTTTACAGGTCCTTCCAGAATTGCTGGTACCCTTATTTAATATGAGTGATAAAGGCTGGTGAAAATTCCCCTTTATTGTTTACGATATATTGTCTTTACTCAGTAAATTAAAAAAAATATAAGAATCTATATCGTTCCATTACCAAAAGAAAAAGTCACAGTTGATCACAAAATTGCGAATTAATTCTGTCACAATTAGTGGCACCCCCTAATTTAGTATTTTGTGCAACACCTTTCTGCCGACAGAGCACCACTGTAAGATATAGGAACACAGAGGAGGGGATTTTTGATCATCACAGAATCTCTCCGTATCTTGCAGAGCCCCAGGTCTTCTCTTATGCACTCTTTTCTTGAACTCAAGTTTTCAGTTGGACTTAGGTCAGGGGACTGGGAAAACCTGATTTTGTGTCCATTTCACCATTTTTCAGTGGATTTTGATGTGTGCTTTGGGTAATTGTTTTGCTGGAATCCAACCACAACCTAGCTTTAGCTTCTCGGCAGAGGGAGCCAGATTTAAAATCTCCTGGTACTTCCTGGAATCCATAATGCCATGTATGTGAAGAGTACTGCCAAGGCCTTGGAGAAGAAACAGTCCCACAGCATCACAGATCCTACACCATATTTAAGGCTTGGTATTAAGTGCTTTTCTCTATAGCCATCAACATTTCTAGGCCAAACCCACCTTGAGCGTTTGGAGTCAAAGAGCTCAAGTTTTGTTTCGTCTGGCCAGACCACCCTGTCCCAGTTGAAGTTTCAGTGGCGCGCTGCAAACTCCAAGCACTTTTGCTTGTGGTGAAAAGATAGGAAAGGCTACTTTCTGGTATACCTTCAAAACAGGTTGTTGGCATGGAGGTAAAGTCTTACGGTGGATTTGGAGGCGTAGTGACCTCAAAATGCTACCAACCTCTAATTCTTAAACCGGAGATTTTTGACCATCCTCTCCCTTAAATATGTTTACTATTATTTCTGACTCTTACTTTAAAATCGGTGCCAATAATTGTGACATGTGATTATGTTTTAAAATTTAATTTTCACTAATGGCTGTTTTATTCTCAGACTAAACTTAACTCAGACTAAGACTGCTTTTGATACATAAGCGGCTCTCAGGGAAAAATACATTCCTAAAATGCAGGATGTTGAACATACAACTGTGTTATTCAGTGTTTTTCAGAGTTTTGTTTTTCTTTGGTTAGATTTGTTCGTCCACCTCTCATCATGCTCTCTGTTGATGGCTTTCGTGCCTCCTACATGAAGCGGGGCAGCACAGTGATACCCAACATTGAGAAACTGAGTAAGACTGAATTTGGGTTGTAGTGACATATAAATATTATGTATGTCTTATGATCTAATATCGACATCTTGAAAGCTTTTCATTTGATCTCTGGCTCATTTATTCTGATAAAGACATGCTTATTTTGTAGGAACATGTGGAACCCATGCACCATACATGAGACCAGTCTACCCCACCAAAACCTACCCAAATTTATATACAATAGCAACGGTATGCCTTACACCTACTTAATATGACTGCATTTTTTTCAGCTGCCATGGCTTTATGTGACTTCTGCTATTTGTAAGCGCATCACATGCATTTTTCCTTTGTCGTAGGGTCTGTACCCTGAGTCTCATGGTATTGTGGGTAACTCCATGCATGACCCTGTCTTTAATGCAGCGTTTACTCTCCGAGGGAAAGAGAAGCTGAAACATCGTTGGTGGGGAGGCCAGCCTGTGAGTCCAACTCTTTTTGTTATAAATTGTGTGATTTAAATCTAGTACTGAAATGTTGTTTCATTTAGTACTGAAATGTTGTCTAAGCCTTGAAAACCATCCTGTAGTGTTCAAAGTAATTTTTTGTGTTACACATAATAATAATTTGTAGTGAGGGCTACAGATTCCCTAAATATCTGTTTCCAAAAGACTGTAATGTATAGTGCTTAATGGGCTTATCAGAAGGACTAATACACTGGTTGAACATTTAACATACATTAAGCGTGCAGACCTGTGCGACAGGGTCTGTGAATTTCTTCTTTCTCAGAACTTGTCGTGCGTTTATACTTCCAGCTTCTCTAAAGAGGACAGGCAAGCCGCTCCTGGTACATCTGGCAGGCATTAGGTGGACAGCTGGAGCCAATTCTCTTCTTTCATTGAGCTTTTGCCCTTTTTCGGCTGTCACCAGAAACTACTGAGTGAATTGTGAGGGCATGGGAGGATGCTGGAATAAAGATGTACCATATGGAACTTGTAGAGTCCATCAGGTTCTGCAGTATCCTGATAGTGATTATTGAACTTTAACTCCTCTGGTGCTTATTAGCTACTTTAGGCTTTTGCAAGTTCCTGCTCCACCCTCTGCAGTTTACATAAAATGAGAAGCGTTCTCATTAGGATCAGTGATTGGAGTTTCTCTTCATGAGACCTTTAGCAACATTTAGTTCACATCAGGTTAATGATATAGATCAAAACACAGGCACCAGAAGTTTGAGCCTCTGTTAGGAGCTTTCACTCGTGCTGCAGATCTTTCTAATCATTTTTTCCACAATAACTTTAATAGGCCTTCTACAGAAAGCTGTGATACATCCAAGGTCCCCATTTTAATGATGTATCTTTAAGGACACACACCACTGCACTGCTTGTTTTTCTGTAACCCCTTCGCTTCTCTTTCCTCTAGATCTGGATAACTGCTGAAAAGCAGGGAGTGAAGGCTGGCACCTTTTTTTGGCCTGTGTGAGTCTGCATGATTTACTCTGCCTTTCCTACCTTAATCCCCGTTATGGAAGTAGAAGAGTTGGGCACGCACACACACACACACCTCAATCACATGCAGTGCAAGCATTTACTCTGTTCAAAGAACATAAAACAAAATGACAGTTTTTGGCATAATCATGCACTTTGGTCAGTTTCTCGTTCACATGTTCTTGTTTTGCCGTGCTCTTGGGCAAACCCCCAGCTCACTTAATACAGCAGCTTCCACATTCACACACACAGATGCCTTGTAGGCTGAAGATTTTTTTGCCCAGGCGTAGGCATCAGCAGCTCAGACTGTTTTTGTAGCAATTTATATGAAAAAGGGCTTATTTACATAAAGCAAGGCCCTTTCTGTGATTTTCGAATTTTGAGGCCAAAGCCTTATTCCTAGCACACTTCCTGCCCCCTAGAACTGGGAATGTGAATTTTGCGAATTGATTTGAATATTTGAATATACACAAATACACATCACACACACACACACACACACACACACACACACACACACACACACACACACACACACTAACAAGTACATGGTTTAGGTGTAGTTGGCAGCCATTCCTCTACAACTGTTGATAGGCCTTGACCTGAAGTGGGTGAGTCAAGAATGAGAAACAGTGATAATCTTTGATAATCTGATAATCTTTCAGTGCCTTTCAGCAAAAATCATATTTTCTTGATGTTTATTTTGTAAATCACTGCTAATTAATTTCTCTTAAACAGTTTTATTGATTGATTTCCAGTTCCTATGTCCAGTTCTATGTCCAACTTGTGTTTTGCGTTTCATCCTCATTGTGTTTGTGTGTGTTTGCAGAGGGATTCCGCTGGAGAGGAGAGTGTTGACCATGCTGCAGTGGCTTCGCCTCCCTGATGCCGAGAGGTCAGAGTCTCCTCAGCCTCGATACTTTCTATTTTGAGTAGGGCTGAAAGATGAATTGCTTTTATACTGAAGTCACAATTTGAACTGCAATTTTTTAAATTGCAAGAGCTGTAATTTTTTACAGTGGGTATAGAAAAGAATCACCCACTTCAAAATATTCACATTTTGTTGCTCTGGGACCTGAATTGAAGACACGCACAAAAAAAGAACTATTTTTCCAGTTCTGTTTGCTAAATGCAATTTATGACATCCAAATGAAAGATATGATAGCAACAGTTTTAAAAAAAAAAGAAATAAAAAACAATCACTGAGATGGAAAAAACTGTAAACTCTATCAGGTGTAACTAATCACCTGCTCCATTGCGCACCAAGCTAATTAGCTTCCCCCTCTGATCAGCTGTAATCAGTTATTAATTCAGCATTCAAACAGCTATTGCTGGAGAATTCCAGTGTTTTGGTAGTACAACTGGAAGAAAATAGTCAAGTATGGGTGGCAAGGCACTGTAAAAAGATCTCAGTGATAAAGTTGTGGACAGGCACAATTGTTTGGTACTACTAGGTCTCTTCAAACTAGATGGAAGAACAAGGAGGAAACTGGCCAGTAAGGCTACCAAGAGGGCAACGCTGAAGCGGTTACAGGAATTTATGGCAAAGAGTGGTGATTGTTTGCTTGTGACAACAATATCACAAGTGCTTCCTGAATGCAGCTTGTATGGTAGGGTTGCAGGAAAAAGGCCCCTCCTCCAAAAAAGCCCACTATAAGTCTCATTTGAGCTTTGCCAAAATGCAAAGAAGAAAAAGGTGTCATTGTCAAAGAAGACCAAAATTGGACTATTTGGTTTGGTACATCTGGCAGAACCAAAAGAACATCATTCCTACAGTAAAGCATGGAGGTGGAACCATCCTGTTGTGGGGTGTTTCTCTGCTGCAGGGACTGGGGCACGTCTCAGAATAGAAGGAAAATAGATGGGGCAAAACACTGTCAAATTCTTGAGGAACAGTTTGACTGAGCTTGAACAGTTCTGTAAAGAAGAGTGGGCGAATTTTGCACCATCTAGATGCGCAAAGTTGGTAGAGAACAGACTCAAGGCAGTAATTAAAGCAGAAGGTGGTTACACAGAGTACTGACACAGGGGTGATCCTTTATCTGTTTCAGTGATTCTGTTATCTTCCACTTGGATGTTATAAGTTGCACTGAGTAAATACAGCAGGCAGTACAAAAGACAAGCCTCTGGACACTCATAATAACTCAATTCATCCTATCTGATTTTTTTTTGCTATTGACTTATACTTAGTGCATGATTACTATCAAAATTATTGTTTTAAATGTTTTTAATTCATGATTCCAAGAGTCTGATATTGATTGTCTCTGTCTGAAGTGAAAGCTTACAGGTGTATTTAACATCAGTATTCAACATGTAGATGGCTTTTGTTCTGTTGACTGTACCTTTTCAGTTTTGTTTTGAACGAAAGCTCAAAGGTGAATTGATTTGTGTTTACAGGCCGTATGTTTACGCCATGCACTCTGAGCCGACAGATACCTACGGCCACAAACTAGGACCCCAGAGCCCTGAGGTGGGCAGGTTTGGAAGAAAACACACATTTACGGTTAAGAAGTCCAGCAGACCATATACACCGCATCTGCTGAAACCACACAAACTAATATACACCGACAAGGATGTTACATGCTCCATATGTTCCCCTAAAAAAAACAAGACTTCAGTACAAACACACACATACATAAACACAGACTAACTGTAGGCCTGTCGGTAAGCTTGCCTTCTCATAAAAGTCTACAGGTCACACTCAACCCACCAAGCTGTCAAAGCTTAACTCTAGGTTGGAGGAATGGATTTGGCACATGCTTTGCCTGTAGTTTAATAAAGCCCTGCTATGCATTATTAATATGGCAAAATAAACTGTCTTTTTTCTGTTTACAGTTTGCATATATGATTGAAATGTTCTATCATTTCTCCAGCTCAATAACCCCCTGAAGGAGATTGATAAGGTGTTTGGACAGCTGATGGATGGATTGAAACAGATGAAACTCCATCGATGTGTCAATGTCATCGTAGTTGGAGACCATGGTAACACTGTTCGCTTCTTTGATACTGATATACTGCTTTTATATCAGTTTACTGACACTCTTTAGCATTTGCAGTGCCAACTAGATGTACCTTGCTGGGATGTGTAATATATAGCAGAAATTGAGAGAATAGTGATCAGAGGAATCCAAGCAGAATGTATGAAATGGCTTTCGTAGCAAAAGACTGAATGATCTGAACGCTTCAGCAGAGGACCATTTGAAATCAAATTTCAAAATTTTATCTTTAGCAGTTCTTGTGGTATTGGAATGTGTCAGCTGCAGCACACCCTTATGGATGAAATTTCATGAAAAGTGGTAGTGATGCAGAGTGTGATATTTCATGTTCGAATCTCAAAAGTATGTCACATTTTGAATGGCCATTGGAGGCCATCTTGTTGAGTGAACTAATTGGAACTGTAGGAGATGTGAGAAATACTTGTAAACAGAGTAACATACTAAATTTCAAAATATTTGCATAATTGGTTTTGGATATTTCTCTACATTTGGCGGGCTTGTAAAAGAATGTGGTATTGATGCAACGTGTGATTTTTTCCGAAGTTTAAACTTTTACATCACACAGTATTGGCTAGATTTTTTCCACTGACATTATTCACTTTGTGGTGCTGCTCCACAAATGAATCACAATGAGCTTGGGTCATTTGTATCCTAGAGGCCAGCTTGCTGTACAAATGTAATTTTTAATAAAATGATGTTAATTTTCTGGGGGCGCTAGCACAAAAGGACATGCCCACATGTGTCTTATTTTGTATCAGCCATGTGGGGCTTCAAGTTTCATGTGGATTGGTGAATTCTAAGTATATGAAATTGTCAACCAAAAGTTGTAAAATGTAAACACCGGAAAAGGAAAAAACAAACACTAAAGATTCAGTGCAGTTTCACAGAAAATACATAACCCATATTTACTGCTAATGGTGGTTTTAGGAAGGTCAGGTGAATTCATATGGTTGAAGCTTGATTTAGCAACTGGTAACTGTTTTATATGAACATTTTATGGGTTCAGTACATTGATGTAAACTACCACTACAAGTGCTGTAAACTAACCCACTGATGTGTTATTACTCTCAGGCATGGAGGAAGCGCACTGTGACCGTACAGAGTTTCTCAGCACGTACATGTCCAATATCGATGACATCTTCCTGATCCCTGGATCTCTTGGCAGAATTCGAGCACGACAATCTAACAACTCTAAATGTGAGTAAATCCAACCTGTGGGAGTGCACAAAACTGCAGCTACAGTTTTGTACTGCTATAGCACAATGGAGTAGTTACTATTTAGATGGTTCATTGTGTTGCTGTGCTATTTTGACTTGCCCAATCACTTGTATAACGGTTGTGTGGAATCCTATGTTTAACTGCAATGTCTCCTATCAAAACAATAACAAGTTATTTGCTTTTTGTCTTTTCTAGATGATGCAAAAGCAGTGGTAACAAATCTTACAGTAAGTACATTCATGTAACAATATCGTAATCATTCAGTTCATCCTCTTTCCTATTAACCTAGTGTACTGTGCAAAAGTCTTCGCAGCCACTAAAATTGTTTAACATGATTATATAATATTTATAATGTAATCATTATAATGTAATTTATAAATAATAATTATAAGTTGCCTCAGCTGTGTGTTTGTCTCTAAAATGTCAGCAATATCAAGCTATATAATGTCAGAATACAGACAAATAAACATAAATACAGTCCAAAATTACTGTCATTTTGAATGCTTTTATGTTTGTGCCGTAATAATTATTGTAATAATTTAAAGTGATTTATGTCAGCAGCGAGTGTGGTGTTCCTTAGTAAAAAAACAAACGAACATACATACTGTAAAAAAAAAGAAGATATTATTTTTTAGAAGATATTGATATTAGCCAAAACGGTTCCATGGCTTCATGTATAACGGTAAAGAGGGCCTAAGGCTTCTGCACTGCACTGTACATGGTGACGGATATTTGAAAATAGATGTATTCGTATTTGAGTGTGGACCAGGCTGTCTCATTCTGTCGTGTTTACACTGTGAATGTTGTGTAAAATGCAGTGTAAAAAGGCTGACCAGCACTTCAAGCCTTACCTGAAGCAGCACCTTCCCAAACGCCTCCACTATGCCAACAACCGTCGCATAGAAGAGATTCACTTGATGGTGGAAAGAAAGTGGCACGTAGCAAGGTAACGTAATAGACTTATAATTAACATGTTTAATTAAAATGCAAGTAATGCAGCTGTAATTGAACACTAGTGGTGGAGGCCTAGTGGGTAGGATACTTGTCTCTAGATCAAGAGATCATGGGTTCGAATCCTACCTTCAGCATACCACCACTGGGTTGCTGAGCAAGAGCCTTAACCCCAAGTTGCTCCAGGGAGACTGTCCCCTGTAGTTAGGGAATGGAAGTCGCTTTGGATA
>JBBPCZ010041689.1:0-13273 GCA_037974445.1 Brycinus macrolepidotus
TGTATATATATATACACACACACACACACATATATATATGCACACACATCTCCAGCAGCTCTGTGGGTGTTGGTGTGTATGTAGCTAAAGGCTGCTTTGTTCAGAAGGTCTGAGCTGGAGTTCCTGAAGTGTTTCACCTGAGAGATTTACCTGCTCTGTCCTGTGTGTGATCCAACTGTTTTTGGCAGGGATTTGGAGCCAATGGACCAGAAATGATCAGGGATGAGTGTGTGTGTGTAAAAGTGTGTGGGGGTGTAAAAGTGAAGCTCTGTAAAATGTTAATGAGAGATCAATGAGAAATATCAGCTTTTATCTCAAGATCAATTACAACACACATCTCTCTCTTTCCCTCACTTTCCATCCCTCTCCCCCTCTCTCTCCCTCTCTGTGTTCTCTTCCTCTTTCTTCTTCTCTCTCTCTGTTCTCTCTCTCCTCGCTCTCTCTCCCGCACTGTCTCTTTGTTCTCTCTCTCTCTCTCTCCCTTGCTCTCCCTCTCTCTGTCTCTTTCCCTCTCTCACTTTCTCCCTCACTCTCTCCCTGTTCTCCCTCTCTCTCACTCTCCCTTGCTCTCTCTCTCTCTGTCTCTCTCCCTCTCTCACTTTCTCTCTCTCTCTCTCTCTCTCCCTTGCTCTCCATCACTTTCTCTCTCCCTCACTCTCTCTCTCTCTTTCTTTGATGGTGTGAATGCTATATGAAATAAGAGTCAGCTTTATCTGTTATTGAATGTTCCGCAACATTTATCACAGTGGCTCCCTGATTACATTATTAATGAACTCTGTTAGTATCAGAGTTTCACACCCCATTACACTCGTTTATACTCTTCTATATTCTTTCACATTCAATTACATTCTTTTACATTCTTTTACGCTCTTTCATACGGTTTCATACTCTTTTATACACCTTTATGCTTTTCCATAGTCTTTTACACCCTTTTAGACTTTCAAACTTTTTCCTGCTCTTTTATACTTTAACGCTCTTTTTCTCTTTTATATTGTATATGTACTGAAAGTATTTTCCAGATGTTTTGGAATGTCGTAAGTTGCAGAGGACACTGAATTACCAGATGTTTGTGGTGTTAGTGGTGAGAGTGTGTGTTGTGGTTTGATTGACAGGTGTGGGTCAATGTGTTTTACTGTGCTCATGTCAGAGGCCAAACTGGGAAAAACAAAAACACACACACAGGTCACACAGGTCAAACACAGGGGTCACACACACACACACACACACACACACACACACACACACACACACACACACACACAGGTTAGACAATGTGTTTCTTTCTGTTTGTGTTTGTTTCCTCAGTGATATGTTTGTTTGGTTTGATGAGGTTTAACTGCCGGTGCTTCATCAAAAAAAGTATCTGCTGTAATTTTAGTGTTTTTTATTGATTTCCTCATAAACTCTCTCGTCTGTCGTAGTTTAGGTGAGACGCTGGTGTTTATATTATAATAAACTTTGCTGGACTGGTTGTGGCTGCTAGGTTACGGGTGAGTAAGGTTGAATGATACAAAAGGAGATTCACCCTTTATGGCAAAATATTGGTTCTCATTGAGAGTCTCTTAACCAGTCAGACTGCGAGGGCAGGGCTCTGTGGTAGAACCAAAAATTCACATTCAGCCAGTTTCATGGTATTTTTTAAGCAATGTGAACACTCAGATTTGTGCTTTTTTGAGTACTGAGAGTACTGAGTTTTTTCTACTTAAACTTTTTACCATTTACACTGAACGAGCAGGTCTCCAGTAGGAATTTTTATTTATTTGTTGATATTATTTACCAATGACTCTGAAGATCTTAATAAACATTAATGAATCATTTCTTTTTATTCCATCCTTGAAGGAATGGGGGTTTCAACATCACTCCAGGCCCCCAAAATGTTCAGAAACAGTCCTGGGTGAAGAAGGGAGTACACTACTGTCACAATTTATATGTAATTACGTAATTACTTACCACTTAAGTACCATTTAATTACCAACAATAACTTTTCATTGAGTTCAGATGGTTGTAAAATCTCTCTGGAATGCTGACGTGGTCTGGAGTTACTCTGGTCTTCACCCCCCCGGGATGTTCAATCAGAGCTGGAGAGGAACGCAGGACCTGTAGGTTAAGCTGCTCTTTTTTCTCCTCCACTCGATAGAAAATAACGTGCAGCCGCGTGGACTCTTGCGGATGCTGTTCTGGTCACCATGGTGATCCTCCAGAGCGCAGTTGTAAAGGGAGCAATTAGCTGATGACATCAAAGGCCCACAGCGGAGCGATGAGAGGCTCCAGCACATCAGCGTCAAGATCCACAGCCGCTTACGCAAAGAAAAGTCCGCAGGACACAAGCGCATGTATACAAACAAACTGCACACAAATATTTACGCCCCCGGCGCATATGTATCATAAACAGCTGGCTAATTAGTCGCGTATCTTCACCTGAGGATTTAGCTAATTAATTTTAGCATGCGAAGCTAAGCCTTCTCAGAGGAGATCCTGCGGCCTTCAGCGATAGTTCTGAACACCATCCAGCGTTCAACTGGGACACAATGGGTTCTTCTTCACCTTCAGCGCTGGAACTTGTACTGGAAGCTCACACACCACCAATTAGCATCCTATATGCCGGAAACATCACACACTCTCCTCCAGTGTGTTCACAGAGAGGGTGAATGGAACCAGACGTCTGACTCTAAAAGCTCCTCACAGAAAGTTATTGTATGAAACGGTTATGGTGCGCTGCCTGACGCGTGAGACGTTGTTCTACCATAGTTTTGAGAGGCTTTTGGTCCTAAAACTAAACCCGTTCATGGTGGCACCCGATACGTGCAGGGCGTTATGAGGCCAAATAGTCCCAGAAGAAAAATGATTTAGTTCAGATTCAATTTTACCATCATCACCATCCATATAAACATTCAGAGACACATGGAACTTCACTGGGGGTCGATAATGAATAAAATATTTGTGTTGGAGACATCTGATTCCATTCACCTCCACTGTAAGGAAATCAGAGTCTCTAACGCCAGAGTGTGACGGCTGCCCCCGTTAAAGGTGGAACGGAAAATTCAAATGAGAAGCTGGTGAACTTCATGGACGCGTTTGAGAATATATATCAGCCTCAGGGTGAACCTCAGACACCAAGCCCGTCACGGGGGTGGAGGAATTTGCAGAATTGACTTTCACAGAAGATTTGCGTTAGTGAAAGCCTGGCAGGTTTTTAGGTCTCTGATTGGCTGCTCTGACACTCTTAACCTCCTGCATCAGTCGGGTCTCGGCCACAGGCTCTAGCAGACGGAAGATCATGAGCCCGCAGTTGCATAAGAGCAGCTACTACACAGCCGTAAAGCGAGCAGGCAGAGGCGGGGGGGTGGGGGTGGGGGGTGGGGGGTGGTGTGGTGTGGGGATGTGGTTGAGGGGGTGCACATGGCGATGCACTCATTCCATATGTTATTGATTTGTGGTGCACTCAGAACAGATTGCGGTGGATCTGAAAGTGTCGCTCCGAGGCTACAGGTTCTGGAAGGCCGTCAGGAGCTCATTAGGCTGGGGATGAATTATTCTGGAACAAATGAGTGATCTGTCTCACACACTACTCATAATCATCTTCTTTAACAGAATGCAAGCTCCCAAAAAAAAAATCCAGTGCAATGCATCTTCATCATCCTTGCTCAGCCCACGCCTGTGCTGGAACAGACCCGGCATCTCCAGCTCCTCAGTAGAAGAAAACAAATGCACTCTGAGGTAACGTCAGCAGCTGGAACCAGGGTTTATTCTAGAGATGTTCTGGATCATTTCCAGTCATCCATTCATCATAGTCTGAAGAGCAGCTGGTGGTCCCCACCTGAAGCTCCTCTGAAGAAAAATGATTTAGTTCAGATTCTCCACTATTTTACCATCATCGACATCCATATAAACACTCAGAGACTTCACTGGGGTCGACAGTGAATAAATATATGTGTTGGACACGTCTGGTTCCATTCACCTCCACTGAAAAGAAACCAGAGTCTCTACAATGAACCGTTTCACACCAAACACACTCTGTTTACACTGGATTATAGGGATTTTGGGAGGAATTGCTTTTCAGCGGAGTGTGAGTTCTCTGAGAAGCTGTGGGAGCTGTAATGGTTGGGTCAGTTACATCAGCGGAGCCTCAGATCAGAGAGCACTTCAGCAGATCTAAAGAGCTTTATCTCTTTATCTGCTCCCACTGAGCCACTTAACCAGTGGCCATCAGAGTAAACGCTGAGTCAGCCTGCCTTCACCACCTCATCCCACTGCGGGATCTTATACTCTTTAAATGACTGTGTTAAAGGAGGAGTTTGGCTCGGCTGACCTTTTAACCCCTGCTGAGCTTCTTAAAGCAAGTGCTCGTCCCAGAGGAAATTCAGAATAAAATCTTTCCCTTGCCCGGCCTGTTTCTCCTAGAAATAAATGAATTCATTTTAACATCAATATGAGATTCTGAACATTTTCTCACACTTCAGCTCCTGAGAAAGAGCTTCCTCTCATCTCAGCCCGATCCCCATTTAAAATCTTAAAATGAAATTTCTTTTCCCTCACTGCTCTGATCTTTGTCTCAGATCGTCAGATCTTCAGATAAACCATTAGGTTCAAAAGAAAACTTGGTCCATAAGGTTGTTAAAGAGAAAAAAAATGAGAAGCCGGTGAGAAATGCAA
Source organism: Brycinus macrolepidotus (assembly GCA_037974445.1). Taxonomy (NCBI): domain Eukaryota; kingdom Metazoa; phylum Chordata; class Actinopteri; order Characiformes; family Alestidae; genus Brycinus; species Brycinus macrolepidotus. The sequence goes on from JBBPCZ010041689.1 coordinate 4,654, forward strand.
ATGAACTTCTGTCTTAAACTGATTTTTCTTTTGCTCCTCATCTCTCCTAAACGGGGGTTTAGGAGAAACCAGTCCAAATAAAAAGATAATTTATTTCTTTTCTTTTTTTTTCCAACTTTATTTTGATGGTTTTTCAAACGTTATGACATACATCCAAAAAGACCAAAAACAACCCCCACCCAGGCCTAAAGAAAGAAAAAAAAATAATAATAATTAAAAAATATATATATATATATAAAAACCCAAAAAGCAATCATTTTGATGGAATCAATGCATGGTCACAATGGTAAAGAAATAACTCCACAATGCTCAAGTGAGTGCTATGTATTGTACATAGCACAGAATAACACAGAACTTCTGTCATTTACCTTTGCTGTACCTCAGTTTTTCAAGTGGCAGTGTAGCGAGTTTTTACCCAATTTTTAAAGGTAGGAGGTCTGGAGGACTTCCACATTTAAAAGAATCATTCTTCGTGCCAACAGGGAAGAGAAGGCAACTGCCAGTAAGGCAGTGTGGCACTATGATTAGGTGCTATCATAGTGGCACATATGTGGGAAAAAGTACGAAAAATCTGGTCCCAGAAATCTTTCAAACAGAAGCAGGGCCAAAACTTGTGGCCAGCTGTAGCTGGACTATATTGACACCTGGGACAGCTGGCACTAACACCGGGATGTATCTTAGCCAGTCTTTCATTTGTGAAGTGTAAGCGATGGACCATTTTAAACTGTATAATATTGTGTCTAAGGCAGAAAGAAGAAACGTGCATTTGCTTAAGAATATGTTGCCAGGTTCCTTCATCAATTAGAACATTTAAATCTGGTTCCCAGGCGGTCCTAGTTTTATTCCACAAAGGTATATTGATTCTTTGTATTAAGTTATATATCACAGAAATCCTACCTTTTGGAAATGGATCCAGCCCTAAAATGTCATCTACTACATTTTTAGTTGTTTGAACGGGAAAAGAAAAATATTTCAATGCAAAACTACGGAAACTACTGCAAATACCGAAAAAAATGAATCCTTGGAATATTGTGACTATTCTGTATCGTGTCAAAAAGAGGTTAAATTACCATCTAAAACGAGATCCCGAAGGAAAATCAAGCCATTGTCCTGCCAAGTTCTGAAAGCTGCATCCATTTGCGAAGACGGAAACAGATGATTATTGACTAATGGAAGGAAGCCACATGCTTGGGAGAAACCAAAATGTTTTCTGAATTGAAACCATATTTTAAGAGTCATTTCGACCACAGGATTTAAGGATCGCAGGTTAAAATTTGCTGGTAAAGGACTACTAAGAAGAGCTGTGGGTGAAATGGAAAGACAAGGCTCTAGCTCCATGTTAACCCAAGCTTGGCCTTCACTAGACTTATGTGCAGATATCCAAAGAGATAATTTAACAAAGTTGGCAGACCAGTAGTAAAACATGAAATTGGGTAAGCCTTGTATTCCCGCTAGTTTAGGTAGCTCTCTTCATGCGTGGGACAGTTTTATTCCATATGAAGTCAGCAATATAGCTGTTCAATTTTTTGAACCAGCTCTTAGTTAAAAGCACAGGGATCATTTGAAACATATCTGAAAAGCGAGGCAACACTACCATCTTGATTATATTAATTTGGCCAGCTAATGAGAGCGGAATCAATGACCGTCTGTTTAAATCTGAGTTAGCATGTTCCAATAATACCTTGAAGTTATAGTCATATAGCTCTTTATATGCCTGTGTTACTTTAATACGCAGATAAGAAAATGCCTGACATTCCAACTTAAAGGGAAAGACACTGTAATCTATGCTAGTTGCTAAACGATTTATGAGAAAAAGTAAACTTTTGGAAAAATTTTACTTACAGCCAGAGAGATTCCCAAATTGCTGTAGTAGGTGTAACAGATGTGGAATTGATTCTAGTGGGTTAGATAAATACAATAAAACAATATCTGCATATAATGATATTTTATGGATTCCCGTAATATTTGGTTCCTGCCTTATTGCTATAAAAAAGGGGACAGACAGCAGCCCTGTTGAGTGCCTCTGTGTAAAGGAAAGTATTCAGAGTAATTGTAATTTGTATGAACTGAGGCTTTCGGGGAAGAATACAGAATCTTAACCCATGAAATAAAAGAAGGTCCAAATCCAAATTTTTCTAAAGTTATAAACAGATAGTTCCATTCCACTCTGTCAAATGCCTTTTCAGCATCGAGAGAAAGTGCAACTTCAGGCTGCAGAGTGGAATGGGCAGAGTAGAGGATATTAAGTAATATGACTGTCTGCCCGGTATAAAGCCAGTCTGATCAGGACTGATTATACCAGAGATTACCCTTTCAAGACATTGGGACAGAATTTTAGTAAGAATTTTATAGTCACAACAGAGGAGGCTTTTTGGGCAGTAAGAGCCACAGTCAAGTGGATCCTTGTCCTTTTTGGGAATTACTGATATCACGGCTTGCGACATGGTTTCAGGCACCTTCTTAGTTGTGAGAATCTCCTGAAACAGCAGACCCAACTAAGGTGTAAGATTGGTGGGAAACACCTTATAGAATTCTATAGGAAAGCCATCTGGGCCTGGCGTTTTTCCACTCTGCATAGCTCTTATTGCATGTACAATTTCCTGATTCGTTATTGGGGAGTCGATGAATGCTTGGTCCTCAGCTTTAATTTTGGGAATTTCTAAGCCATTTAAAAAACTGTTAATTTCATTTACACTAGCAGATGACTGAGATTGGTAACAATTTAAGTAGTGTAGTTTGAACCGATCATTGATCTTTTTGGGATTTGTAGTTATGGAGCCTGATGTAGTACGAATTCCCGAAATTGCTCTAAGTGCAGCTGCCTGTCTCATTTGATGGGCGAGTAACTTGCTGGGTTCCTCACCCTGTTCATAGTATGTCTGTTTAGTTCTAAGCAGGAGCCGCTCCGCCTTCTCAATGGAAAGACTGTCGTATTCCGACTGGAGCATTAGCCGCGTCTTAAGCACACCGGGAGTGGACTCATTTGGTGACTGCTGCTCTATGCTTTGAATTTGCTCAGCTAATTCGCCTATTTACGCCTATTTCTTTTTTTTTTTTTCTCGTAAGCTGCATAAGAAATAACTTGACCTCTAAGGTAGGCCTTAAGCGACTCCCATATCACAGTGTACAACATTCCAGGGGTACTATTGGTTTCTATATAGTAATCTATATGATCCGAAATGAATTTAATAAACGAATTGTGAGTTAACAAAATCGGATCTAATTGCCAGGTCCGTTGCGAATGGATGCTATTTGGAAATGCCATGTCTAATTGTACAGGAGAGTGATCAGAAACTATTATGGGGTGATACTGACAGCTGGAAACACAAGAAACTGCTTTATGGTCAAGTAAATAAGAATCAGTTCTTGAATATGAGTGGTGGACTGGTGAGAAGAAAGAGAACTGCTTTGAAGTGGGATTAGAATGCCTCCACGGGTTGTAAAGTTTATAAGCTTGCATACAGGACAGTATGGTTTCTCCCGACCTAGAGCCCTTGCTATTGCGCTTGGGGTGAGATTTATCAAGTGTGGGATCTAGCGTGCAATTAAAGTCACCCCACCCCACCCATATCAAGGTCAGGATGTTTAGACATAAAATTAGTGAAAAATTCAGAGTTATCCCAGTTTGGGCCATAAAGGTTAGCTAGTACCACCTGGTGACCGAGCAGTGTCCCTGCCACAATAATAAATCTACCATTATTATCTGATATAGCAGAGGGTTCAAACGGAATAACTCGTTTAATTAGTATTGCTGCTGCCCTTGACCTGTCCCCATATATAGAGTGGAATATCTGATCGATCCAGCCTTTTTTTAGTTTTTGACATTCGTTTGTCCGAAGATGCATCTCTTGAAGGAATATGACATCTGGTTTTAACGTTTGTAGATGTGAGAAAACTCTAGTACGTTTTATTGGGTGCTGCATTCCTTTAACGTTCCAACTTATGAAACGAATAGAGCCCAGATCACGAGCCATGGTCTCTGCCGTTGAAAATCGGCATGGATAAATACTTGAGGAGTTGAACTGGAGTTAAATAGAAGATAACAAAAGATCTAGTGACCATATCAACAAGAAAGCTTGAAAGAAACAAAAACACAAGAACGTAAAAAGGCCTAGGGTCCCCCTGCAGACCTGTCCACAACTGTAAGGTCGCTACAGCCTTTCTAAACATAAGGCTAAATCCCAAATACGAAATAAAGGTGTAAACCTGCAAACCCTTCAAACCTCCCAAGCCCACTCCACAAAGCATCTGAATTAAATGAATCCTGGGGATTCAAAAATAGAATATACCAAAGCCTTCGTGTTATCAACAAATACTTACGCCTGTGTCATACAAAGTGCAAACAACTATCAATAATCAATAAGTCAACAATTTTAAGTAAACCTAGTGTCATCACTCTCTAAGATATAAGGCAACTCAATAACAGACCTAGCTGGAAATGCACATCCTCTTAATGTCTTTTGAATAAGTCACTCAGGTCGTAGCAGGAGAGCTGTGTGCTAGAATGGGTGTGCGTGACATACGCTTGGGTCTAAGGCATCGAGAAGATCCGCTCCTGGCCTTTGTATGGGATCTTGAAACGGGCCGGGTACAGGATGCCAAATTGAACTCCATCAGTTCCTCGAAGCTGCTGTTAAATTCCGCCCTGGCTTTTACAACTCGCGAGTTGTAGTCAGGGAAAACTGAAATCGTCATACCATCCACCGATGTCTGCTGTTGCACCCTGGCAAGTCGTAGAATGTTGGGACAGTCGTGATGATACTGCAGATACGCCGCTATGACTCGCAGAGGCTCGCCAGGTTTTGGGGAGGCTGCAACGATCTGTGTGCTCTGTCCAGCATCGGTATGTCCGCGAGACCGAACGCTTTTTTCAACAATGCGCCCACCACGTCAGTAGAACAGCTGTTCAGGCCCTCCGGTATTCCTCTTATCTTGACGTTGTTTCTTCTCGAGTGAGCTTCTAAATTGTCACATTTATCCTGCAGCGACTCTGTGAGTTGTAAGTCGTTATATTTCCCACTGAAGAGTAACCACATCGTCCGTGTACGACGATAGGCTTCGCTCCATTTTGCTCACTGTCCCTTTTAGTGATGCCAGCTCCGTTGCAATTGTTTCCTGACATGACTTTAGCTCAGCTCCAACTGATTTAATATTAGCTCTAAAGGCTGACATCTCACTTTCTAAAGCCAATCTGATTTCAGCTATATCTTTTCGTAGGAGTCCCAACAACTCTTGTTTGAATGTGTCAGGAATGTGACCGGCTGACAGAGGCTCTTTTTCTGGGGCATTCACATTTACGTTTATGTTTACGGCATTTAGCAGACGCTCTTATCCAGAGCGACGTACATCAGTACTTTAGTAGTCCACATCTATTCTTCATACCTGTAAAGTTATTCACGTCATTCGACTCCGGGGGCGAACTTTGTTGGCCAGGCCACAAAGTTGTCTGGATTGTATTACGTGTCTTTGTCGACTTACCGGCCATAACTAACATTTAGAAACAGCAGAGGCACTACTGACACAGGCGAAAAGACAGAAAAAAAATTCAATTACTCCCCTTGAAACTAATTTTAATGCTTTGTAGAGCGGAGCTCGGCTGCGCACGTCTATTCCATAGTCCGCTCAACAGCGCCCCCCCAAGATAATTTATATCTGATGAGACAAATAACAAACGGGAGCCCAGACTCATCACAGTACCCCAGAACCCCATCAGGTTCTGCCCACAAACATGCTCCTCTGTATCCACTGCTGTGAGGCTGACCTTTCCAGAAGGTCCATCATCCAGCATAATGAGAAAGTGCTGCAGTTTCTCTTTAGACTAAATGAGGTTTCCACCAAACTTCTGGAAATTTCAACTTCACACCAGTAGATTCTGAAGAACGTGTGAGTGGCGGAGCCTGGAGAAGTTAGTTACCCCCACACTTCTCATCGCCCACATCCTACCCTGTCCTTATATTATTACACACTTTATGTCCTCATTTGTCTTCTATCCTTTGTTCACCTCTTTTTTGTCTTTAAAACTCATCAATGCAAATGAGTTCTGTTCCAATTAACTGCCCTTTATTGAGTCTCTTTCGAAAAACAGTCCAGGCTGAAACATTCCTTATAACATCAATGTGAAAGGGCCGGGCTAAACTGCAGTAGGCTGAATGGGTGGAGCTAAACTGCTATAGACATAATAGACAGGGCTAAAATGCTGTAGGCAGAATGGTTGGGCTAAATTGCCTTAGACCATTTATGTAGTTTTTTGTGACATCACAAAAGTAATGAATTTAAAACAGGCTATTTCTGCAGTTTAGTTTCCATATATGGACAGCATGGAGGGTGAACGGAACGTTCTGTAACTTTTCTACTCTTATTTCCGAAAAGTGATTCTCTAATTTGGGCCCTTTAAATGCAGGAATGGTTTTGTGTGCGGCTAAAAAGGTTTTCGAACACCTCGATAGGAGTCCGTTCAGTCCGTCCGTCATTATGCAGATACAGCCCAACACATGATCCTCAATCAGCCTCATCACACTCACATTCAGTTATTCTACACACTCACTCCGTTATTCTCCTCCCTCTCCTCCTGAGAGAACCTCACACACCACATACACACACACACACACACACACACACACACACACACACACACACACACACTAACTCAATGAGAGAGAGAGAGAGAGAGAGAGAGAGAGAGAGGGAGAGAGAGAGAGAAAGATATGTATAGAGAGAGAGAAGAAAAGAAATGAAAGAGAGAGTACATCAGTGAGAGTCAGTGGGAGAGAAAAAGGGAAAAATGAATTAAAATAGAAATGAGAGAAGGAATAATGGAGTGACAGCATGAGACAGAGAGAGAGCTAAGGTCTCCTGAGGACAGGTAGGATTTCATATAAGAAGCTCACACACACACACTCTCTCTCTCTCACACACACACACATACACACACACACACACACACACAGTTCTTCCAGAAGAGGTTGATAACTGATGATAAAGGCAGTTGATTTTTCTCTTTGATCTCTTTGAGCAGCTTCAGTTCACTGGATATCCATGGTTTCACTACACCCACATCCATAGTGATGATAAACCCATCTCCATGGTTACACCACACCCATCTCCATGGTTACACTACATCCATTTCCATGGTTTCACTTCACCCATTTCCATAGTGACGATACACCCATTTCCATGGTTACACTAAACCCATTTCTAATTTCCTAAAAATGACATACTAATTTTGTAATGAATAAATAATAGGTTATTAATTGTAGTGGTCAATACCTGGTAATTTAATTTAAAAAAAGAATGGAAACAAACTCTAATTACCTGTCAATAAAAGATTTTTTTTTTAGTAGATACAAAGTAATGAATTACTAACTACTAACATTTTGTACCGTTTGAACCTTTTTTTTACTCAGGTAAAGTAATAATCAGTACAAGTGAATCTGTCTCTCTTTTTCTCTCTCACTTTCTATCCTCTCTCTCCCTCTGTCTCTCACTCTCTCTCTCTCTCTCTCTCTCTCTCACTTCTCTCTTTCTCTCTCTCCCTCTCCCTCTCCCTCTCTCCCTCTGCCTCTCACTTCTCTCTCTCTCTCTCTCTGTGGGATGGAGGTGCGGGAGCTAAAAGCTTTCTTCTTTACGGATCATGTAACAGGTGATAAAATGAGACGGGTGTGTGTATACGTGTGTGTGTGTGTGTGTGTGTGTGTGTGTGTGTGAGTAGTTTATAACTGCTGCAGGAGTAGAAAAAAACGGACTTGTGATCAATACATTCCTCAGAGATTAATCTGCAAGTCGCCATGTCTTAAATCTCCAGAAAGATCAGCGACCCTGAGGTTTAGACATATGGAGCTCCACACACCCCACACACAAACCACACACGCCACTCACACACGCCTCACACACACACACTGCACACACCTCTCCCACACCCCTCACCACACCCTTCACCACACACACACACACCCCTCACACACCAAACACCACACAGAGCGCCCGCACTAATCACTGACCTGTGGGATTGAGGGTGGGTTGGGGGATGGGGGTATACATTACATTTCACGCCCCGCTGCAGAGATAATGATATTCCTTGGCTGGAAATTAGTTTTGGGTAATAAGGTGAGGGCAGAGGGGCACTGGGGGGGGGGGGGGGGGGGTCACCCCCAACTCTCCCTCAGAAGCTTAATAATGAAACAGAACAGGCAGGACTTTAAAGGGCCACTATGATGGAAACCTGAACCTCGCACAGCCCATAAATGGAAGATCAACAGCATGTTTATGTTTACATTTACAGATGTTCTCATCCACAGAGACTTCAAAAAATGCTTTGTGGTACCAAAGCTATTACACAGCATTTATTACAGCCAGAAACAGGAGCACTGATATCTATAACAATGATCCACAGTGCAGGAATAAAAGTTAACAGGTGCTGGATTAGTGTTCATCTACAGTACTGTGCAAAAGTCTTAACCCCCCATTTCTTCATATTTTTCTTCAAAACTGTCTTATCTTTGGCATATTAAGTAGATTAAATGAAAGAATTGGGAACAAATGTTTTGCTGCAACAGGCTGCAAAGTGCCTAAAGATACAAGGAGCCTAGATAAAGGAGTTCCAACCACTCAGCATTCAGCACCA
>JBBPCZ010041710.1:0-13271 GCA_037974445.1 Brycinus macrolepidotus
CCCCCCCCCACCACCACCACCACCACCACCACCACCCCCGAATCAACAATAATAAATCAGTAATAATCAACAAAACGTAATTTGACCGAGGATGCCATAAATTTTGCACCAGACTGAATGCAAAGAACACATAAAGAAATGGCATCTGCACCAATAATAAATGCTCTGGCTGTCGATGAATGAGTCTTTCAGGTTATGCCCCAGCTTTGCTACCTCACCTCAGCAGTACATCCCCGTTCCCTGAACAGAATATCACATGACTTCTGGGGACAGCTTAGCTTAGTGGTAAATACTGCCATCAGGTGGTAGGAAGGCCAATAATGTATTTTTCCCATTGCCCTAAGAACGCCTTAGTCCCCTTAAGCACTGTATGCCACACACTTACCCTAAACTACATCTACATGTTAATTAGTCTAAGATAATCTTATTAGAGAATAGACACTTATATAGTTTCTGACATAATATACCATAGTGTTATCTATGAAACAAAGTACATCTCTGAGCTAAATTAGAAGTGAATTTTGTCTGTACCTTTCTCAATTTATAGATATAAGACTGTACATGTGAAAATGTTGGAAATGAAGGGATGGATGGAAAAATACAGTCCTGGATCATCAGCATAGCAGCAGTTATAAAAAGCATATAACTAGTTACTGAGAATAGTAATTAATACGTATGAAAAGAATAAGAATGCACCAATAACTTTCCCCTGGGGAACATCAGATGTAGGGTTATGAGATAATAAAAGTGACCTTCTCCAGACCACCTGGTGTGACTGACCTGACATGATGAGAACCAAAATTCAAGATTCAAGATTCTTTATTTGTCCCTTACACAGCTATACAAGTACAACATGGAGTGAAATGTGCCCTTGAAATGTCTGTGAGACTGTGCAATATAGTCTGCTTCAGAATATTAGCATTGTCTCAGAGGAAAGATTTTTCCAGATAAGGGATTTTAGAAGTGCAGCAAGTCTTTTAATACATAAAAAACTCTTGGCTGTTTTCCCACTGAATGATGGTGTACTGAAAGATCAGCAGTGTGACCTTCTCAACATAGATGCACGGTACTATTTGAAAATATTAAAAACACATCATTTTGCCAGTCCAATGACTCTAATAAGACAGAAATCTGTCTTTTTTATTGGTGGTTATATTATTTCAAGAGAACACTGATATCACATTCAAATAGATGATTTCATTTGAGTGAGATGAGATGATGATATGTTTGCTTTTATCCAAGTCAGATTTCTCTCTTGCTTAGAGTCAAATAGGTCATCTGAATTATCAGGCTCATCGTGTCCCATTACTCAGCAATCCCAGATGAACCTCTCTAAACCTCTCTAAATCCTGCCCTTTCAGTTTCTGATTACACGTGGATTTACCTTTAACTTTGCATTTCTATGTGTATGGGAGGATTCCAAGCACAGGCCGATGGTTAAGCTCAACAATGTTAGTTCTTTTTGAATTATTTTGTTTGTAAACAGCTCTAAAACTCCACAAAATTTCTTAGTATGCTGTCCTAGTTAAGAAACACTGGGACTCAAATGACTGTATATATTTTCAATCAAAAGGTAATGTAAGGTAACTGTGTGGAAATAGGCAGCTGTTAGTTGCCACACCACACACCACAGCATCACACGCATTTTACTTTTTTATGCTTCAGCATGTTATTTAAGTGTTGATCCTCTATGAAGGGAGAAAGTGTACTTCAGTGAAAGTTAAATAGTATCAATTTTTGCCTTTGTACTTCCACTTTTACTAGAGTAAAAAGTTTATATAATACACATACTTTCACTTAAGCCCCGCCCAAGGTGAGTTCCTGCCTCCTGCCCATTGGCCCCAGGATAGATTCCAGGTACCCGTGACCCTAGTGAGGAATAAGCGGTTACAGAAAGTGAGTGAGTGAGTGACTTTCACTTAAGTACAGTTTTTCAGAAATTTTTCCCACCCTGGAGGAAAGTCCTCTTTTCTTATGTTCTTTGATGGTTCTGAAGTTGCATGTAATGATTTTTTGCGCACTGCATTCTCCTCACACAGAACTGCATTGAATTTATATGATTTCTAATATTCCATTGCACTTAACTTGTCAAAACTATTACATAATCCCTTGATCGCAGTTATTTGTGCTGATTGTAATGTACATTTATTTCCCCCAGTCATTAGATTTCACAATTACATTATAGTGCAACAAGCAGGATGTGAATTTGGTGTGATTTTCATAGTTGGGCTGAGGCAAATAAATGCAAATAAAAGAAGCAGAAATGCATTTCCTGAGATACATCATTGATCTTAGTAAAAAAACATCAAACGGTCTAACCTGTAACCAGGTGCTACACCACCTTTACCTTCTGTGTGTTATTTAATGTCGGAGCAAAAAAAAAAATAGCTAGGAAGCAAGATGGCTTGTTCTTTTAAAAGCTGCATAAAGTGCACTAAGAGTCGATTCGATTAATTATATGCCTTTATTGATATGACAATTATCAGACAAAATGTAATTTTCGTGACTTGTTTGGACTTGAACAGGCTTAAAAGCAAGTTAGAATATCCAGTTACCCAGAATAGGCTGAAAACCCATGAGTTGCTTTAATACTTCATCTACTTGGTGTTAATTGCACACTATGTCTTATCTTGTGAATAATAACACACTAAAGAGTTTACGCATGTGAAGTTTGTTGTAACTAGAACAAAAATATACTTGGAAAAGGCCAACATGAGTTATCCAATTCCATAAACGTATGTCTCAAGGAAATGTTCATATTATGGTATTTTGATGAACATTTGATGAGCTAGAGCATGTTTTGGGGAAATTTTGTGAACATGTGACCATGCAGAAAAACATTCCTAAATTGTGCATGTGATATAAACTAAAAATAGTAAACTGGAAATAAAGGAATTAATCCATTACTCCTGCTTAAACTGTTGAAGTTCATACGTGATGGACACTGGATATGACACTTCATAGCGTTTCATACCGTTTATAGGCTCAGGTCAGAAGAACATCTAGTTACATTTCATCTTATAGCCAACACTGGTGATGTGTCACACATAGTTTATAATTCCAAACACCATCAAAACATTAGTAACTCATTCTTGAGTAAACTGTGGATTTGTGTAATCTTGTTCTCAGTCCCATTTCACTGATCAGGATATGGTTAATCATAACAGTTCCTAAAAAAAAAATAGCACTACGTTAAGGCTCTTTTATTCATGCCATTCAATCAGTTATGCCAAATACGTACAAAGGTATCCAGGAACTCTTCTAATGAGTGTGTTAAGCCAGCGTTTCTCAAACTTATTTGTCCTGGGGCCCAGTCATGTCAGACATTGGGGCTGCAACGCCCTGCATATGCCTACGCCCCCAACACGCGCCCGCCCCCCCGCAACCCTGCGTGCGGGCGCCTGGTTAGATAGATACTCTTCTCCTTCTTCTTCTTATTATTATTATTATACCACTACGACTACTGTCATTATTACTATTATTATTAGGGCTTATGCCTACATAAGAACAATATTAAACAAGACCTCACAGGAGTGCTTTGGCTGAATTTGAGATTACTGCAAAATGACCTGTAAATATACAGATATGAAGTAATTAGGCTATTATTATTATTATTATTATTATTATTATAGCCCGACTATATATTACTATATATAAGAACCAAGAAACCTAGTTTTTTTTAACTTTTTGTGTTTTAAGTTTTTAAACTTTACTTCTGAACATAAAGCACTGCCAAACGGTGCCCCAATAACATCCATACACTTTTATGATAAACATATAGGCCTACCAGAGACATAGGACCTGAAACTGAGAAAATCCATGACCAGATGAAGGCCTAATGGTGACTGATTATACACTCCCAGCACGAACTTGAAAGGGAGGATGCACCTGAGAGAACTGAACGTGCAAACTGACTTTTAACCTAAATTAAATTACAGGCTTAGTCACATACAGGTGTTATTTCGAAGCAAAAAATTAAAATCAGCATTCTAACTGGTGTGCCTGCTCTCGCCAGTAACTGGTCGAAACGTGGAAGGCATGATGACAAAGCCACTCAGAGCGTGTTTTCTGAGTTTTTCTGTTTCTTTGCTGTGTTTTCATGGTTGAGAAAGTGAGAAATAACGCACAGATACGTGGAATAGAAAGGCAACACTGTTTTCACTGCCATCTCACTGGGGATATTCTGCACAGCATGAGCCAGAGTTCGGACAGAGAAAGATGGTCAAAATGATGCAATGAAGCTCTAGGGCAAGCTTCTGTACTGCAAGATTTGATGGTTTAATGCACAAATAACCTTCTAAAGAAGCTTCTGCACAATCTCTCCAATAATCTGGTAACAAATACAGTACTTTATACCAATGGCATGATTTTATGACAGATACACTAAAATTTGCTGTTTATCTGAACTAACCTCTGACATAATGTAACATCTTGGTTGTGAATCTGAAGGATAAAAAGACAGAAGTGAAAAATATAGTTTAAAAGGTAAAGCTAAATCTATTAGGGATCTATGTAGATGGAGCAGAAGAAACAGTAGTGGTACTATTTCTGTCCTGCAGGACAGTTAAATACAGTACTGTGCTAAAGTACGGTGCTAAAGAGACACCGGACATTACCTTAAATCCTCTCAAGTTCACTCTTATTATCTAGCCTACAGCATATTACAGTGAAGTGAAGCTTCACACCCTAGCAAGCAAATGGACGAATAAACTTCAGTTTAGGCCGTTTATGATTTCTTTTTACTCTGGTATTCTCAGTTAGTGTTCATTTTTTAAACGTGTTATTGTACAAAATTCGTCAGATCCAGGAAATATTTCTGTCAGATTTCTGTCACAGATTTCTTGTTTTCTCTGCTGCATTTTAAAACAGGAGGCCTGCACAATTAACAAAAAATATTCTATCCGTAATTGTATTTACAGTAAAATAGGATGATTTAGAGTACTGCATATGACCAAATACTACTCATGTCTAAATTATGTCAAATTACAGTATGAACACATGCTACCTTTATTATTATCTTATCATTTTAAGGTGGTGGAGAGAAGATACAGTACACATCCTGCTGGAGTCCCTGAAAAGGAAGGGAAGGGTGTGCTGTACTGCAAAGCTCATATTATATACACATATTAAATACAATTTAATAGAAACATAGAATACATTTTGCATGTTCACAAATAAAATGGATGGACCAGAGTAACAACTGCTGTAATAATTCAATATTATAATTAAAATAAAATAAAAACAGCCTTTAAACTCGAAATAAGTAAGGATTTGGCAGTTTATCATGATAATTATTAAATAATATAAATAGGATAAATATAAATATATATAATATAAAGCGACTGCCTTAATAATTGTACATGTAATTAATATTACTAATGGCAAAACAGCTGTTTAGACACAGATAGTGCCAGGCGATGTTCGGGAGTGAGTCTCCCGGTCACATATAGCGTGTTTTGACACATAAGCATCTCAGGACCGGCGGGGTGTTTACGAAGCTTTGCGCTGCCTGACTTTAAACTAATCCGGCTTTAGGCCGAGCTGACCTACTTTGGCTCAGCTCGGCCAGGGCGACCACGACAGCATCCCCGGGAAAGGGAGGATGCTAATCTAGCTCTCTCTCACACACACACACACACACACACACACACACACAAACAGAGACATCCTCATGCTGACCGCCCCTTCTCCACCCATCGCTGTGCTGCTGCGCTATTGGAGCTGCACCTCCGAGCGCGCCGCTTCTCTCAAGCAGCAGGTCCCAGGTACACACACACACACACACACACACACACACACCTCGCCCAGCGACGTCATCCTCACCGTCTCAAAAGCGACGAATTTAAACCGTGGGGTTTAGAGCCTCTTCCTGCAACACTGTCAGTCAGCAAGAATTGGAGCCCGTAAACATTAGCCAAGGTAAAGCACCCTTTCTTTCTTTTTTCTTGTTTAGCTCTGCTCTTGAATGCTGCTGTCCTGGCATTATATTCTCATGGGAACATCGTCCCAAATTTTGAAGTGGAGAGAGGTTACACAATGCTAACTGAGCTCCTGACGTTTATACACGTTGTCCTCTTCTGTACATATATAGTGGTGTCTGTCACCGTCGTAAGAGCTGAGTATTGCGGCTAGACGGCTTGCTGTATTTAATTAAATTAGCTCTTCTCACATTAGCCATGAATAGTACTCTGTAAATATCAAGGATTTGATCAGGAGGCTGTGTCGTAAGCAGGTTTGGCAGCAGAAGAGGATGTTCCATCTGGGTCAGCCGGTGGACTATTTGCATTAGTACAATATGTCATGTGATCCTGACTGCACAAAGAGGCCCGAGCACCAAAGCCTTGCGGCGTGGCAGCGTGGATGCAATGTGGTCAGGATGCTCGACCTAGTACACAAACACAGATCTTGGTAATGAATGGTTATGTAGGTGGAGGTCAAAATTGGACACATCGCCTCCTGAACAATGGTGGGACGGCTTCCTGGCAGTCTCAGGGCCTTCACTTCTGCTGCAGAGGACAGTGAGGACAGGTGAAAAAAATGAGAGTGCCCTGCTCTGCATCCTTAATTATTGATGATGTTGAGATTTATGGCCCTCACTAAGAGCAGCTGGTTTTTCATGGACTCCGTGGCAGCTGGTGGCCTAGTGGTTAGGGAGTTGACCCTCTAATCAGAAGGTCTTGGGTTCAAATCCCAGGACTGCTAGTGGCACCTCTGAGGTACCCTTGAGCAAGGTACCATCCCCACACACTGCTCCCCGGGCGCTGTGTTCCTGGCTGCCTGCTGCTTCACTTGGTGAATGGGTTAAATGCAGAGGAAGAATGTCATGCTGTTCACACTGTGTGCTGTGGTGTGTTCACGTATGACAAATGGGCACTTTACTTTACACTCGCAAAAGGGATAAGGGTAATCAAGCACTGGTGATGGAATTGTTTGGGGTGTTGCCGGTGCTAAGATTTGTCCATTGTGCAGAACATTTGAAATAGGCCCATGTTGCCCCTAGACTGGGCTAAAAACTGTTTTGGAAAATGGACAAAAATTTGGTGACTGCTGCTGTTTTCAGCAATGTCCTGTCAGTTTTTTTAATAGTATGCCATATTATGCCAGCGACCCCATCAGGAAGTCCATTTGGCACGGCAGCTTGTCGTGAGGTGAGTGTGTGACTGTTGAAGCATGTGGTTTCCACAGTGCTAATTGGTGGAGTATAAACTTTCATTACCTTTTGGCAACATTAGCCAGACACATATGGTATTTCCAGGCACTGAAAAGGATGTAACCCCTGTTACCTAAATCTAAAATCTTTCATTTATCAGTTCAGTTCAAAGGTACTGAAAATGCCCTGACCAACAGTGTCGATCAGTACTGTTTCTATTGTGTTTCATCTGGTGCACACTGTTCCAGACAAGCGTACTACTATGAAAGCATGGATGCCGTCAGGCTAGAAGGAGGGAAAACCATGCTGAGTATTGTAAACAAGATGTTTTGTAATATTCTTCGTGTACACTAAAAACAAACAGACCCTGCATGTTTGAATTTTGTTCCAGTTTATTGGCTTAGAACAAAAAAGTCTCACTGGCAAACTTCTTGCACATGTTACATTGTAGTACATAAACATGTTGTTTACCATATTTATGTGAAACAGCAAATGTCACAGTATTTTTAAATGTAAAAATCCATTAAAAATATGAATCCATTAAAAATCTTTTAGCTTTTGCACATAAAAAATGTTTAATTCTTTATGAAGACCAGTGCTTAGGCGTTTACATCATAATGTTTTTCACTATTTAGACTATAACAATATGGCATAAAGACAATAATAATAATTAATCCAGTATCCGAGCTGCTTATCCTTGACCAGGGTCGTGGGGGGTGGTGTTGGAGCCTCTCCCAGCACTTATAGGGTGAAAGGGAGAGAAACACCCTGGACAAGCCCCCAGTCCATTACAGGGCAGACACCCACACACACACATTCATGCACACGCTCACAATTTAGCATCTCCAATTCAACTTACGTACATGTGTTTGAACTGTGGGTGGAAACCAGTGAAAACCTACACTGTGCAAATTCCACACAGAAAGGACCCTTAGCTGCCCCAGCCGGGAATTGAACCCAGGGCCACTGTGTTGCCCCCAACAATATTATTATTGTTGTTGTTGTTGTTGTTGTTATATAATATATTATTATAATTATAGCCTATATTATGAGCAACATTGTCTGAAGTTTAAAGTGAAAAATTAGGAACTGCCTGTAGATGGGATAGACCAATCAAAAGCAACCAAACCCCAATGTACCCAGCAACATAAATCACAATAACTTACAGCATGAAAGTTCTTTTTTTGGCCTTAATAATCACAATTTATATCAAAGTCACAGTATTGGTCATAAAAATTGCAATTTGATATTTTCTCCAATGTTTTCCTCAAATTGTTCTGTCCTATGCAAGAGATACCACCTACTCCAGTGAGACATTCATGTTCTCTTTTTGACAGTAGAGTTACTGCTTAAACAAGGGATTAAACTAGAGTTTAAACTAGCACTGATCCAATATACTGCATCAATGACAGGACTAATGTTGTTCTTGTTAAACAGATCTGATATCAGTCAGATGAATAGTTGATACAATTTCCTAGCCATGGTTATTATACAATTACAGTTATGCATTTAAAGCATATAGAACAATGTAATTAAATGTGTACCCAAACCTAAGAATAATGTTTTCGCATATGATTGTTTCAACTGTGATACATTAGCCTCTAGTATCGTATATTCATGATTATGCACTTCACTCTTACAAAACACAAGTACCCTAACAAAGCATGGTATCAGATCAGTTCTCTGTGTTGGCTGACATCTTGGATTCAGAAATCAGAATCAGAATTAGTATATCAGTGTTCAGAACTGGGCGTGTCCAGAATTTACCTTGATTTTGACCATGACTTGATCTTTTCCCCAAACAGCCATGTGGGTGTGTCAGTTGAATGACACAGCTCAGGTGTGTACAGTCACATGCTGGAACACCTAGTCATGGAAAAGTTGTGCATGACCAGCAATAGTCAGGCTGCTTGATATTTATAGGTTCAATACCAGCTTGTGGTAATTCAAAGAATACAGCCAGTCAAATGTTAGTATTTGGATGCAGAATCTTAGAACTACATTGAAGTGGCACTTTCTTGGGTACATCTACCAAATTACCAGTTACTCCATCTGGCCAAATTACATGTTTTGCTGATTTTCTGAGTTCGCATGCTCTGCAGGTAACTGCAGGTAATATTTTTCTGCAAAACTTGGTGCACAATTTCTATTGCTTTGCTAAATTGACCATATTGGACCAGATATTATTTGGTTGGTGGTCTGCTCTCAGTTCAGCATTGCAGCCAAGCATAGTAGTGTGCGTTGTACTGGGATGAGTGCAGTACAAATAACAACAAAGTGGCTGAACTTTAGCATACTGCACTGGTTCTGTTAAGCCCATAGTCACATATCAGTTACAGGCAGGGAAAGGATCAATGGCACTTTGATTATCATAAGGAAAAGCCTTGCTGCTTTGGCTTTGAAGTGAATGTTTTTTACTCCAGACCACAGTGGTGTCCATTGTTTGTCTGAAGCCATTCTTCAAATGGGAAATACGAGTGCTTGTTGTTGCCATTTGCTTCACTTAGCTTCAGTTCACAGAAAGAGCTTCAAAGTGGCCTATGAACCACCCATCCAGCCATTTTTCTTATTCCAGTGACAAGATTTGTGGTGAGTAATAATAAGAGCCATTGGTATGAACCAGCGTGCCATTACTGGCCCAGAGAGAAAGCAAAGTGTGATGTTGTAGTTAATGTTAAACTACAGCAAACATTAATAAAAAGATTTGTACAGTTTGAGGACCATTGAGGACCAAGGTCATTGCTGAAGGAGCATAAAAGCAACCATTTCTGGCAGCAATTACAAATACTTAAGGTTTACATTTAATATACTGTGTAAGCCCTGTTGCATATTACAGGGGGTTATAATCTGCCAGTTATGAGGCTAAATATTTTTTAATTACATGGGCATTCTGCTCACAGTCAGAGCCACCAATGTTGTGCTTTTGACGTGCTATGTATAGGACATAATGTAGCTCTGAGGCTTGTTTCTAAACTATGATGAATCTCACAAACTTTCACTTTCTTACTGCTCCATCATCAAATGAGCAAATGTAGGGAACAGAAATCAGTTACTGAAGATCTTGAGGTTAACTTGTGCTTTATCAGGTTGTTATTGGAGGAATGCAAGTTTTGGTTGTGCAGCAGGCATCTTCAGGTCCTCAAGGATATCTGTTACCTGCAAAATTTATCTGGTCAAATAAGAAGAATTAGCAGAACCACTTTTGGTTCCATAAAGATCCTTTTAATGGATTGGATCATGCCAGTTGTTCATAGAACAATGCTTCCAAGCACAGACCCATGTAGAAACCTTGATCTTTAGGAAAGCAAATTCAACTTTTACCAATATCTTTCAAATGTACACAAATCCCTGCATGGTCCAATGTGATTCGTGAGGAGAAAAATGAGGGAGGCCCCATTTCATAGCAGTGGCTCTGAAGTTTAGGGAATTGTGGATATGGTGGGGTAAAAAGTGTTTTGAAAAGCAAGGAGTAGTGCACTTACGTCTGTTTACACAACCTTTTCATTCAACTATCACTGCCAACTGGAACAACAAATACAGTTCAGCAATCTGTGTGTAAATGTAAACAGTGTGATGTGGATGTAGGAGCACCAAGTACAAAGCATTTTTAGTTAGGTTTCTTTTTTACCTAAAAGCTGCTTAGTGTGTGTTTTGTAGGCATTGAGATTGGGACAAGGATGTCATTCTTGATTTTCATGCAGTAATTAACTGATATAAAATATTTTCTAGCACATATCATATATATGTCTGCGTTTTTGTGTAAAGGGTCAAGACATTTGAAGTTGGAAGCCTCACCTTGACAGAGAACACCCTAAATCTGAATTCACCTTGAGGTAGGCCAATCGTTATTCAGTATGAAATGTTCTGACTGTATTTTTAATTGTATTTTTATTTTTAATTTCTTCTGTTGCCAATGTGGACTTTTAACTAAAAGCAATTTTGGTTTACAAGAAAAACAGAAAAATTGGATGATAAAATAAAAATGGCTTTGGCTCTTGCATAGATGTTTTTATGCTGAAATCGCAATTTGACAGAGTGCAATTTTCATTATAGTCTACATAATAAAAAGTGTAGAAACGTAACACAGGGCTTGAACTGCCTGTAGATGCGGTAGACCAGTCAGAAGCAACCAAACACTCACCTGCTGTGTACATGACAACACGACACCAACTGGCCATCCAGCACGCTTGACATGTGCAGTGTTCAAGCCTCAAGCCACATGAAAGTGCATGTTCTGGTCTTCTGGGCCAAAAGCAGACCTGGACTTTAATAGATTGAAAATAATTGCAAATTTAACTGTAGTCACAATAACATGACTGAAACATCATTAAAAACTATTGGTTCGTCTGTCAGAAGAGTTTCATAATTCCTCAAACAGCCTGTAAAGACATTTACGCCCTTAAATCTGTTTAAGCACTTACAGTAACAGCCAAATGTGTCAACTAAAATGATTAAGAATTTCTCTTTCTCGCTCTTTCTCCCACTCTCTCTCTCTCTCTACATCTGTCTCTCTCTCCTTTCTCTCTCTCTCTCTCTCACTTTCACACTCACTTCCTGTCTCTCTCTCTCTCTCTCTCTCTCTACCTCTCACCCTCTCTCAAAGAGTACATTTAAGTTTGACTTCCTCTTGGCAGACTCGGGATGAAGGTGACCCCAGATGTCCTCAGGTGTGACACAGACTACACATTGTAGTCTTTGTTGAGTGTGAATCTCTAACTCGGTTAAAAGGGAAAGTTCAATTAAAACAGAGCTCATTTACAGTCATCAGTCTTAAAGGCATAGTAACAAAATACAGCCTGTGTAATTCTAAACAGAGGCTGTAAACTGATCATGTAGACATGTTTTTGGTACATGAAACCACACAGATGTCATGGGCCATATGTCCATACATCCTGTCACTGACGTGGAACAAACGTCCCGGTGGGTGCCGGCGGCGGTATTGGGTGGTGTAATGTGCATTGGCACGCTGGATGGCGGTGCAGGCTTGCAGCCAGAGCTGCCGGCACCTGCGGACCAACTGTTGGGCCAACGGTACATCAAACTCCGGTTCTTGGTGTTCGAACATGGGAGGTTGGAAACCGTTGCAAACCTCAAATGGACTGAGCCCGGTGGCAGAGGAGGTGAGGAGGTTATGGGACAGCTGAGCCCAAATGATAAAGCGGGCCCAGGAGCGCTGTTGATCAGCGATGAAGCACCTCAAGAAGCACTCCAGTTGTCGGTTGGTCCGCTCCGTCTGACCATTAGTCTGAGGGTGATAGCCCGAGGAGAGACTGCAGGTGGAGTTGATCAGATGGCAGAAGGCCTTCCAGAACTTGGCTGTGAACTGGGGCCCTCTGTCCGAGACGATGTCCCTGGGGAACCCGTGCAATTGGAATACGTGCTCTAGAACTAATTCGGCGGTAGTTTTAGCAGTGGGGAGTCCGGTGAGTGCCACCAGGTGCACGGCCTTGGAGAACTGCTCCACGATGGTGAGAATGGTGTCCTTGCCATCAGACTCCGGCAGGCCAGTGACGAAGTCCAGCGCGATGTGCGACCAGGGACAGCGAGGAACGGGAAGAGGCTGGAGATCGCCCTGGGATGGCTGATTGGTGAACTTGGATCTGGCACACACCACGCATGCCTGGACGAACTCCTTGGTGTCAGAAGCCATGCTGGGCCACCAGAAGGCGCGTTGGAGCAGGGCTAGGGTCCTAGACGTGCCAGGGTGACCAGCAATGATGGAGGAGTGAGCCCACTGGAGGGTGTTAGTGCGCAATCCAGTGGGGACAAAGAGACGTCCAGGCAGGGTCCTGCTGGAGGGGGCTCCAAGGCCTGCCCTTGGCGAACTTGATCTTCCAACTCCCACCGGAGAGGCGACAGAATGAGGTGTAGAGCCAGAACAGGCGCGGGGTCCGCTCCTGGTGTTGTCGAGAGGGGGCATCAGCCTTGGTGTTCTTCAACCCCGGGTGGTAGGATAGAGTAAAGTGGAACTGCTCAAAGAACAGTGCTCACCACGCCTGTCTGGGGTTAAGTTGTTTGGACTGCTGTATGGAGATCAGGTTTTGATGGTCCGTCCAGACCATGAATGGGTCACTGCCGCCCTGGAGCCAGTGACGCCATTCCTCCAGAGCCCACTTGATGG